>JAHWFP010199860.1:21488-35019 GCA_023313725.1 Lithobius niger
ATTAATTTCTGTGCGTTCCAGCAAAACAATGGCGACCTCCGTGTCGTATTTTGGCGATGCAGTAAATAAATTGTTATATCGGACGTACGTAACGTATTCTTACTGCAATTCTTGTGTTTAGTTATTGTGTAAGTGATCCAAAAGTCAAACATGCATGTCAAAATGGATGTAATTGCCCTTTAAGTCCTGCGGAATACTAGAACTTTGTCCATATTTTTTACCAACACTGTTAAACGATGGAAAATTCAGAATTTTACACTCTTCGTAGCGGCTGAAACGTAACATGGTAGAATTCACAGTTGCAACAATACTTGGCCTGTTCGATAGTCCAAAACATTCTTCCCTATGAGGGCAGACGTCGACATCGTTATCCCAAATTCTATCAGCACAGGACTTCACCCTCTATGGTAAGAACATCCGTAGTTTTGAAAATGATTGAGACTTTTTATTGGTCGAAAATTAGAGGCTTTCTCTCTGTGTACTGTGGATGCACCCAGCATCAGATTGGCTGAAATTCAGGTGACATTCTGCATCACTACGGAAATAGATGAACGATAACTAGTTGGTTACGCCGAACTATCAACTTGCTGTCTACTTCTGAAATATTTAACGAAAAGACGAATATCACACTTATCTTCACTTTTTGGCGCAGAAGTTCTTGCTTTGTCAGCTCCTACCAAATAATTCCAAATAATTCCTCCAAGATGTGATTGTATTCTTTTTACGGTTGGGACTTTTGATACGCAGAAAATATGTGAAATTTGTGTATTCGTGGACAGTGTGGTATACCAAACAAAATTAGTTGTAACTATGATATTGTGTGGAAACACGACTTAACTATATAAACACTTTACTGTTAATTTGTTAAAAATTTTTAAACTGGAAATTCAGGGCATTTGTTGGAGGTACTTGAATGGATCTCAATGTTGCGAAACATTACAAACAATAAAAACTGGAAAAGTGGTTAAAATTATGCACTTATTTTAAAATATCGCCAGTGGAATCTCGTCAAATCCTGTTTACACATTAAAAATCTTCTAAACCGACGCAGTGTAATCTTGGATGGTGACTTGACGCCTTAATGAAAATGTATTAAAAAATAAAAATGTCCTACTCACGCAACACTCCCTGAACTGCTTCGCATCAAGTGGTGATGTGAAGTTCAGTCCCCACGTGTCTCCAGTCGCTGGATCTTTCCAGTATATGAAGCACTCGGACGCCTGGCCTATTCGGGTGCCTAAAACAAACAAATAAAGCCATGCATCAAAATGGTTTACGTCAATGGTAGGAAGAGAAGAACACAACCAATGTACAGGGCCGGATTAACCTTGTTTTTGTAGAGGCCTTGTAGAGGCCCGGTGATTAAGTTTTAATGTGGCCCTTTCCCCCCCCCCCCCCCCCCGTCATGCAGAAAAAGGATTTTTTTAACAATAATTTTTTTTTGTAAAAACAGCATAAAGTATTTTTTTTAATTTAAGGCTGCTAAATATTAATTAAGTGATTCTCTGGACTGGCTAAAAAAAATTAATGGGTGGGTTTTTTTTATTTTACTTTTATCCGAAATTTTTCAGATGCGTGCATGTTTTTTATTTTTTTATTTATCAAACAAAAAAAACGTCAGTTACTTATATTTTGTGATGGAGTGTAATATAAATGTTTTAATGCCTGGTGCAGAACGCAAATGTTGCACATTGACAAAAGTCTTTCTTTCCATCCAAGTTTTTACTTGTGACAAACCTCTGAACAGCCCTTAGATTCGTTTCAAGGCGATCATGAGAATGGAGCAAAAAGCACATCTGGTCATCGGCTCCAGGAAGAGATTGGTGAAATAGTTGATTCAATTTTTTTTAGACAGTGTCGTCTAAAATGTTTCATGCGCTAAGAAAAAACACTCCTGAGAACCACTTAATTAACTTTAAGCAGCCTAAAATAGTACCTGCTTTATTTTCTCGTGACCGTGAGGCCCCCTTGAGACCAGTGGCCCGGGTGCTTCAGCACCCAAAGCATCCCCCCCCCCTTAATCTGGCCCTGCCAATGTGGCTACAGTTTCTGTTATCCGACACTGCGTGATGTCCCCTATTCACTTTATGACATCATTTATGACGTCTTGTTCCATTTCACTTCAAAAATTCCAGGAGCACCAGCTAATTTTGGCTCGTGACACCCAAATGCGTTACAGACCTTGCTTTGTGTAATGTTCCCTCCGGAACTTGTAGGTTCTTAGAACTAAGACATTTTACACAGTAAATGATAACCAGACTAACAGTTGCTAAAGGACTTTATTTCCTGTGTGTAGTACAGTTTTATACCTTCCTGTGGTCATGTGATTAACCACAGGATGCAGGGTGGCGACAAGCATGGACAGACTGATTAAACTATATAGTGGTTAAGGTCAGCTGAGGAAGGTGAACACTGTTGGATGCAACCCTCCCAGCGTGGCTTGCCACAAATAACAACTAGCCAAGACACTTTGGATAGCATATGAGAAATATTGAATGTTGAAAGCAAGAAATACAAAAATTGTTTGTTGTATATTTGTTTTCCTTTTACGGAGCACAAACCCAAACTTGGTTATCTCACAGGGTGCTCGTTGTCTGTCGCTCTCCTGCCGCATGGATTCAGGCACTACATTATAGGGTGGTGCACAAAAAACTGACGACCCAAAATTTTAAAAGGCCAATTTTTCTAGTTAGCACCCCTGAGAACCAGGAAAGGACAGAAATCTTCCGTTTCATGAGATTTCATTTTTTTTTATTGAGCAAGGAATCCGCTCCAGGGCCAAGTTTATTGAATCAGGCAAACGGTACAAAACTCCGTATGTGCCCTCACCCCACAAGAGCTAATGCTCGCGTGTGGTGTGTTGGCTACCATAATAAAAATTAACTAAAAAACAACACAAGAATTACAAATGGCAACTTATGAAACAAATGCAAAGTTTGTGTGCCTCTCCGGGTTCTGAGGGGTGCTAACTAGAAAAGTTGGACTTTTTAAAATGTTGGGTCGTCAGATTTTTGCGGACCACCCTGCGGGTGAAAGCAGCCGGAAGTTCATCGCCGAACAATCCGTTTTCATTGAACTTGAACTTTACTACTCGAATTCTAAGACCCCCACGTCATACACTCGGTCTACTCATTACTAACCTACCCTTGCCAGTTTTTATTTATAATCGTTATTATAATCACTGTAGCTCGGGATGAACGTATTTATTGTTAACTTGTCTCATGTTCGAAGTCATTATTTGTAACACTGCGCTATCCAGAGCGAACTGAGATGCTTTTTAGTCATTTGCTATCCCAGTCTAACTTCCGGTAATGGCCGGACACTAAAACGCTTCGCAGATCGCTCAGGACAACCTAGTAATAATAATAACTTCAAACGTGAGACAACTCTCAATAAAGGCCTTCAGCGCGAGTTCCAGTGACGATAATAGCGTGTAAGCGAATAATTTTAATAACGCTCAATAGAGCAGTGACATTTGCCGCCATATTGGCACCAGTATGGGTTTTGGAGGGCATAACTACAAGTTGCACTACATAAAAATGGAGGGAAAAACAACGGAAGAGCGGATTTCTTAGGCTTAAAATAACGTTGTTTTCTTCAACAATAAAAATCGCGCGTTTTAGGTCAAAAAAATCACTCTTCACAGCATCGTCTTCAGTATCACGCCCTTCTGTTTCTCTCTGCAGTGCCCCTTGCAGCTAACCCATTCAGGCTCCAACATAGAGTTATATACAATAATACTACGTCGTGTCACTGCTCAATACAGGTATGGATTGTTCTATAGGATATGACTTCTGGCTGGTATCGCTGCTTTCATTATATGAATATACTTGTTTCCATCCGGCGTGTAAGCAATGGACAATGAGCCCCTGTTGGGTTATCTGGCCCACAAAGGTGAGAGGGAGAGCTGGGGAAATCCACGCCGGCAAAATGTTTGTTTGTTTATTTATTCAGAGCTATAAGGCTTCATACGTAGATTTTCGTCACAACAATCTCAGGGCTCGGATCAGTTAACACCAGCCAAAAAAAGTTGAAATACAAGTGTGCGCGGCCTATCTTGAGTTCGCCCCAGAACGACACAGATAATCAATTGTATGTTTTTGGTACCAGAGTGCCTTGTTGATATCCAAGATGGTTACAAAAACAATGGCGGCCGTCGACTAAAGCCGCCCCTTCCAGGAAGACGTAGCCGATCATAAATATCTGCATGACTCAAGACAGGCTGCGGACACTATAGTGACGTTTCATTTCAAATAAGTGACCAAAGAGGGAACAAAAGAGGTACCAAAAGTGACTTAATTTGCAATTAAAAACATCAATTATGCCGCACATAAAAAAAAAGTCGTTGACTACGTTATTCATCATGGTTTAATTTAAACCACACATTTTTTTACTTTTACATATTAAAGTTAACATACTTTAAGCTTCACTTTTTCAGTTTTTTGTTACTGTCATTCTTTGTGTAGAATGGCACCCGACTGCTGGAATGGAGCTCCAGTCTGAGGCCCATCGACCCAGACTGTGACACCAGAAACTCGCGCGGCGGCTCACCAGGGTTAATTTCCAAAAATGTGACAGAAAGGGACCAAAAGTGCATATATTGGCAAAAAAAAATGACTTTTAGTGACTTCCTCAAAAAAAAGTGAGGTTTTAGTTGAAATAGTGACCTAATTCAAGCCCTGCAATCTGAAATTCAAGATTCTCCCTACAGCTTTATCCGGTGGACTGAATAATGTCAAGATGTCACAAGATCTCAACTTTAGGTTTATTACGTCACACAGACTATGTACAACCTTGCAATAATTGCCTGTGTCTGGTAGATTGATAAAAACTGTAGACTTTCAACTACAGACACCAAATGCCACCAGTATATCTGGCAATGTCTGACAATTGCAACCAACCACGCCGACTGACTATAGGATGGTACCTAACTTTATAACCCTGATTCCTTGATCCAAAGAAGGAACAATATTTGGTAGGCTACGACAAGAAGCGCCAGTAAGCTTCTTTCGTAATTGCAAACGTACTTCCGGTTCAGGCCACAGAGGTGGTCATGAAGCAGCCGACCCGACGTCATCAACCCGAATCGCGTCTATAAAATGCGACTCGTGGATTGCTGGGAAAACGTCAACTAATTTAATAAAAATGAATCTCACGTCACTTCCTTTTTACTAAAGTAAATTCTTTTTTCGTTGTTTTATTATCATTTTGTTGTTGCAGTTTTCACAACAACGGCTAACAATTGTAAACACAAAGCTTTTTTTTTTACCTCCGTTGTTTGCAAATCCGCCAGTCACATCTCTGAGATGCGTTTTAGGTCTGATGACGTAACATCCGGCCGGAAAACAGCCAATCGCAGCCACTCACTGTAACTCAAACCGCCCGGAATGTATCGTTAACTATCTTGTTAGTGAAAGGCAACTATCTTTCTCTTTGCCTTGATCTGAACACAAGTCGCCAACAGACTTTTTATTAAACATTTTTCATTATCGCATTTTAACTTTCATTCTTACTAACTTACATTCGATAAGAAAAATTAAATTCCGATAATAAAAAAATGTGTTTCATTTTCGACTAAACACTTCTAATTATCGACAAGTAATCATAATTTCACATCATGGACATCCATTTGTTAACGGAAATTCCGATAATGTCAAATAAATTTATTGAAACATCATGTCAAAGGGGAACAAACAATCCAATCACATGAAAATCATTTTCCGTTAACAAATTTGAATATTCGTTAAAGGAAATTCAATTTTCTTTAACGAAAAACGAGTTTTCCATTATCAAAACTAATACTTTTCATTATCGATAATAGTATTTTTTATTATCGATACTAGTATTTTCCATTATAGATACTAGTATTCTCAGGAGCGTGAGCAGACCTCCAAGGCGGCAGGGGCAAGTTATAGTAAAAGGGCATTCTGGGAGGCTATTTTTCTGGGGACTTCTTTTTTTGCTCGTTAGGTCATTTTTGGCCTATTTTTAGCTTGTTATTGTCTTTTTTGCCCTTTCATGCTCCTTTCTAAGCCTTCTTTTTGCCCTTTTTGGGTTTCTTAGGCCCTCATTTGACTGCATCGCCAACATTTATCACTTCGGAAAATCAAAATAGAACGTATTTTTTTTTAAAAAGGACAAAAGAGCATTTTTTTCCCCAAAAGGGTAGGAGTAATGCCCCCCCTGATTCTTCCACATCCCCCCACCCCGTGCACGCCCACTGAGCATTCTCCATTATCGAAATTAATATTTACCATTATCGAAACTAGTGTTTTTCATTATCGACCCTTCGTTTTCCGTTAATGAATAATGATGAACTCGCAACACACTTGTTACTATTCACATTTCCTTTAACACAGATTAATTTTTCGTTAACAAGAATTAGGTTTACTGCCTCCGCAAAAATAGGAATTCTTACAAATTCGACAGCCGGTAATGAAAATTAAATTCCGATAATGCAACAATTTTAATAAAAATTTGATTGCATGACATACGTTGGGTAGGCGAGCCAATAAACCGCATCAAAACCGCATCAGACTAATTTCATTCCGAGGTGATCTCAAAAATCAAGATGGAATGCAGAGTTTTAGTTCTGTTCCTGAATGCTGTTGCTATCCAGTAAAGAAAAGTTGCAGCAACATTTCAGACAATTTCAACCCTACCTTAATAACCTGCCATAAAGAAAACTATTTGTAAGCTAGGTAAACATTAAAATGAAAGCATTTCGTCTGAATTTAAATGTTTGCTGAGAAATCGTGAAAGTATACGTTTTCGAAATTCATTATAAAAAAATGTAGCATAGGATAGGAAGGGAAGTAGAGGGACGGGTAGAAAGGGAAGGGAGAGGAAACGGAACAGGGACGGGAAGAATGGGGACGGGGAGGAAGAAGGCATGGATATGATGGGAGGACAAGGAGAATATTCTAGGGAAAAAAATGCATGTCGCATTCAGCGATTAGGCCACACCAACATAAAACTGGGAAACATCCACGGGCGAAGCAGGGTACGACTGCTAGTATTATCATAAATTAAACGTACAAATTACAAACTCAAAATAAATTTAAACTAACAGTATAGAGATAACTTAAATTCCCAGCTTAAAAAGATAGAAGCACGTGACAACTACTAGGGCCTGGGGGGGGGGGGGCTTCACGATCTTGACTTTATAATTTTCGTTATAATTATCAGGAATTTTTCTTACTTTTCCATTTTTGGAATTGTGTAAATTTAATTCCTTCGCTCTGAACATTATGGTAAAACACACAAGGAAAAGCGTTCGCTATTTACCAAAATGTCCTTGATTGCCACGAACCAAAATGGGAATTTTCGGTGGGCTTCTTTATCTTGTTGGAACATCTCCCAACTTCGAGGGTTGAATGCCTTTAGACTTGGAGAAACGGGATGTCGGTTTGAATTTGAATTTGCTACCAGTTGGTGAGGAGAGGTGGGATGCTGTGGATTAGGGTGGAATGAAATAATAAAATATTCGAAATTCGAAATGTAATAGTGTATAAAAGGTGCCTTTTAGCTTCACTACGACACACAAGATGTCATCACTCTGGTCTGATGTCATGTATTGAGGTGTCAGAAAGGCCTTCAAGTATACCATTGTAGATCAATGGGCGGAACGGAGAAAAAGGCTAAAATGCTCATTTGATTGGTTCAAAATTTAATTTTAACGTTATCTCAGTTGATATTCTCAGAAACCATGTTAACCATATTCTCAGAAACCATGTAAGAATATTTCATTTTTTTTTTGTTCAAAACTATGGATTTGAAACTAAGATGTTTTGTTCAAGAGAGGTCAAAACTAGCCATTTCTGCCTATTTTGGCCCATAACCTAATTATTACTATTCTGGGGAAAAAAAACCTTGAATTGTTATTACTTTTTATGGTTTCTGTTCTGTTTCTGATGTTAAAAAAAAAATCAAATTCTAAATTTGCATCTTTTTTTTTTTTTACATTTAGGGTTCGAATTGGGGAAAGAAAACATTGACCAATTTTTTTTTTAATTGATCTGGCCCTAAAAGACAAATTTTTAGCGCTATTAGATTTCAAAATTCCAAAATTTTATTTGGCGGGATATTTGAAATAATGAAAATCTGGGTTAGAGTTGGGAACAGAAGATAATTGTAGAAACAATTTTTAAAAAAATGGTGTTTGATCTGATCCTAAAAGACAACTTTCGAGCGCTATTAGATTTTAAAATTCCAAAATTTTTTTTTAGCTTCACTCTACTGTTCCATTTCTGGGTCTACTTGGGTGTAATAATCTTATTGACATCGCGAAGTGAGACTTCTTGGGTGTTCACACCCCAAAAGACACTTATCAACACCCTAAAAACACTTAAAACACTCAAGAATTCTCACGTTGCAAGTGGAAAGTACTCCTCCCTCAACTTTCTCCCCACGCTCCACAGATGGAGGCACTACCCACCCCATCCCATCCCTCACCAACTGAAATTCAAATTCAAAATGATTTTCCGTTTCTCCAAGTCTAAAAGCGTTCAACCCTCGAAGTGCCTGAAGACGTAAGTGGGAGATCTTCCAACAAGATAAGAAGCCCACCACAAATTCGCACCTTGCTTCGTGACAATCAAGAGTATTTTGGTAAATAACGTACACCTTTCCTTGTGATTTCTGAATTACAAAGTAAAACACAAGGAGCCTTTCGGTCCATTGTATTATATGAAAACAAAGCTTGGTTCGTATAGTCGCCTGTAAAGTGTGAGAGAGATAATACTCGCTGAAGTAACAGCGTTTGGATTAAGAGTTGTTTGTCGATAGGTGTTTTTCTATAACCAAACCCATGAAATCACCACTCCGGGAAGAATACTACTGAAAAAATGGCTCTATAAAATTCTATCAGAACATATACTTCAAAGCCAGAGTAATCAAATGTTTCTGTCAATTTAGGTTTTCTGCTAGACCCAAGCAGACCGGGCTTTCCCTTGCGTTCCCGGGAAAGCCCCGGCGGACGCGGGAAAGCCCTGGGCGGACGAGCGTCAGGTGCGTGTCTTAGGACGTGTGGCTGGTGCGTGTCAAAGGACGTGCGGCTGGTGCGTGTCAAAGGACGAGCGTCTGGTGCATGTCTTAGGACGTGTGGCTGGTGCGTGTCAAAGGACCTGTGGCTGGTGCATGTCAAAGGACGTGTGGCTGGTGCGTGTCAAAGGACGTGTGGCTGGTTCGTGTCAAAGGACGTGTCAAAGGACATGTGGCCGGTGCGTGTCTTAGGACGTGTGGCTGGTGCGTGTCAAAGGACGTGTGGCTGGTGCGTGTCAAAGGACGTGTGGCTGGTGCATGTCAAAGGACATGTGGCTGGTGCGTGTCAAAGGACGTGTGGCTGGTGCGTGTCAAAGGACGCGTGGCTGGTGCGTGTCAAAGGACGTGCGGCTGGTGCTAAGGACATGTGGCTGGTGCGTTTCAAATTACGTGCGGCTGGTGCGTGTCAAAGGACGTGTGGCTGGTGCATGTGTTAGGACGTGTGGCTGGTGCGGTCTTAAGACGTGCGGCTGGTGCATGGCAAAGGATGTGTGGCTGGGTGTGTCAAATGACGTGTGGCTGGAGCATGTCAAAGGACGTGTGGCTGGTGCGTGTCAAAGGACGTGTGGCTGGTACGTGTCAAACGACGTGTGGCTGGTGCGTGTCAAAGGACGTGTGGCTGGGGCGTGTCAAAGGATGTGTAGCTGGTGCGTGTCAAAGGACGTATGGCTGGTACGTGTCAAAGGACGTGCGGCTGGTGTGTGTCAAAGGACGTGTGGCTGGGGTGTGTCAAAGGCCGTGCGGCTGGTGCGTGTCAAAGGACGTGTGGCTGGGGCGTGTCAAAGGACGTGTCGCTGGTGCGTGTCAAAGGACGTGTGGCTGGTGCGTGTTTAAGGATGTGTGGCTGGTGCGTTTCTAAGGACGTGAGGCTGGTGCGTCTCTAAGGACGTGTGTCTGGTGCGTGTCTAAGGATGTGTAGCTGGTGCATGTCTAAGGACGTGTGGCAAAATTTGGCAAAGACCATAAATGTATTTTTAAGCATTATCTCTGTAAACATCTATATATGTATTTCGCTTAGGAGCAGAATTAATCATGATGATGAGGGATCATGACCTTCGGTAGGACATCTGACCAGAAGTGAGTAGGCGAGCAATCTTTGTATTCCAGCGTTGGGAGGGGGGGGGGGGTAGGTGGCGGTGGAGGGCGTGAGGAGGTGGCTGTTTGCTAGAATGGCGTATGTTACGCCGGGGCCAGCTAGATCATTTTATCTCTGTAAACATTTAAATGTATCCACAAATTACCATGGGAAAACATAGGTAACAAAAATACTGATTTTAAGTTTTAAAAAAAATCTCATTTAAATCAAAAAAATTCGATTTAAATAAAAAAATCGGATAAAAAAAATTTTGGGGGGGAAAAAAACCACGAATTTTATCCGCCCTGCAGTAGATGCTATTGTTAGATGCTTTTATTGCTTCTGAGTACATAGTTGATATAAAAAAGCTGCTCACTGGGGGGCGTACTGGCCCTGTGGAAAAACTGGTGGTTTCCCGTGGTCCTATGCTCCCAGGGCCTATCAAATTTTTTCATGACTGATTTCTACTAAATGCCACAATATGATAACCATTTTCCGGGCCTTACATGGCCCTCCTGGATATCCCCGGGGCTCACTAGTAAACAGTGTGTTTTAACTATAAGCTAGGACGATAAAAGCCAGGAGTTAATAAGTACACGCCCGTCGTGAGAGCATCCATGTTGTAACTATCGCTTCTTATTCACAAGGTCGTCTGAGATAGAAACTGTGGGTTTAGTTTCCCAGTCGGCCTTGGCTTAAAGAAGCCAGCTGTTTCACCGCTTCACGTTCGTGGAACGCTATTGCGCGCGGAGCTGGCACTAGCCCCTTCAGACAACTTCTCTTAAAAAATTTTTCAGGAGAAATTGTTTGAAGGGGTTGATCGGCGTCGATTTTCCGCGGTGTGAACGGCGATGGGGTACTTCGGAATCGAGGAAAAACCCAAAAATAAAAGTAGAGAACCTTTGTTGGCTAACTGGGTTATTCGTCGTTGTGCGATGACGGATGCTTTCGAAGTCTTAAACAGTAAAGTGGTAAGACAATAAACGTGTAATTACAGGACGGAGAGCCAAATGGGCTTCATCAGTGATAAATAACGTTTAATTACGAGCATACGAGTGTGATAAATAAACATGTATTTGAAAGCTCTATATTTAACAAATAAATTAAAAATATTCAAAATACAATAGATGGCTGTGTCAGCATGGCTAGCATTAGGCTTCTCTGGAAGGTAACCTACATCGGGTTGGGTGAGAGCTTTCCACCAAATTTATGTAAAAATGTGTGTTTGTGTGTATTCGGAACTACATTTATTAGCATCCTGCGATTAAATGATCCTTCGTGCGCTTACAATAACCTTGACGTTTCATCTGCGTGTGTGCATGTACTAATTTTTAATCGTTGGCTAATAACTACCGTAAGATCAAAAATCTAAAACTTAGGTTAAAACTTAGGTTAACACTTGGGTTAAAAGACTAACCTAATGCGGTAAAAATTGAAATTATTTATGCCAATAGATCGCCGAAGAAAAATTATAAGATACTAACCTAAAAAAATTTAAAAATGCGATGTTAAAATAAGAAAATCATTCCGATTTGCAACGAAACAATTTTTCCGTTGATGCTGTTTCGTCCATCTCAGTTGGCCTTGTATTGCTACGCAGAGCCTCGCTACACAGTGCGATGGTAACATGCGGAGACGGCTGTGAGGCAGGCGGAGTGTACCTTTAACCAAGCCCTATTCACTCGCTTCGAGATCTAGCCACGGTATTGTCCAGGGTACTCACAATCAAAACGTAGTGCGCCATCTGGCCACAAACTGTTGTGTCCAACTACTGCTGCACAAATCCAACATGGTGGTGACGTGTCGCATCACGGCCAAAGAGCAGTAAAACACGAAACAGTTCGTCTAAATTATGTTTTATCATTAGAATTGCATTATTATTTTTGTCCACGCGGGTCCCGCTAAAATTTACGCGATTTCTAAAACTGAAATTGTAATGAAGTTAGCCGCTAGTTGAGTTTCGTTATTTCGTAGCTGGCTTTCCATAGTCGAAACCGAAACTGCATATAACGACGCCGCAGTAATGACGCTAAAGTTTCAGTCTGTCACTTCTGTTGTTGTCGGCAGTTGGCGCTCTCGTGGCACATTTGAGAAACTTTAAAATTCTGGCCACATGTTGTGTCGCGGTGCTTACGCGGTAAGTTATCCCTTAACGAAGTGTTAGTTATTTATCCAAGCTTTAACCCTAAATTTGAAATACGACAGTTCAATGCGGATTTTTATTTGAAAGCGTGGCAGAAAATTCCACGAGTATTCAAGGACTGAGTATTTTTCAAGCACTAGGATATAATCTGGCATTCTATTTTTATTTTCCTGGATTTCTCCAAGGTTTCAAGGCTGGTGCAAACCCACGCCGGTAACCAGATCGCGGCCTGGTTCAATTTTGGCGCGAAATGAAGCCGCTCCAAATAGTGCGTCACACAACCACACGATGGCGGTACAATCTCGTAACAGGAGCGCCGTTCTACATATACGAAGCTGCCATTTTAATAACTCTTATCACTGAATGCAAAAATTTAATTTGTCACAACTCGCGGTGCTTTTATCTTTATTTTATTTATTTATGGCACTGTCTCGTTGTCGCATGTTCATAAATACGCAATTCCGCTGCTGGGTCGAATTCATAGCCGCTGCTGGAGGAATTTGGCGATCGATAAGGAAAGGCGAATTCGCCAAGTCTATCCTGTCCTCTGGTGAGCGCTCCACGAACTACCCATTCGAAACCGAAAGTTACATAAAGAACCTCGCCTCTCTTGAACATACCATTCAAACGAAGAAGGCATCAATCTTTCTTGACACCCTACAGAAGAAACGATCATACGGGATCAAAGATGGAGAATCTAGAGAAGATGGTTCATTGCCGACGTCCGGTAGTATTGTCTTTCGAACACGTTCGAAGCGCACTGAGTCCACCTTGGTGTGCGTCATAGGATTCGTTTCCGCCAAAGCAGCCCGGACAGCCAATCAGAGTACTGCAAGCAAGCACGTGACTAGTGGATTTACAAACAACGGAGTTTAAAAAAATAAAAGCTCTCTGTTGTAAGGAACCAGTCATATGTCGAAAGGTGGGGGGGGGGGGAGCGGAGGAATTGTTGTAGAGGAACGGTGATGGAGGGTGTGGAGGACTTGAAAATGTGACCTTCAAATTTTCGATGACCCCCCCCCCGTAGGGCCGGGGGCCTGGAAAAAACGACCCCCCAGCAATGTACAAAAATATTCTGCCCCCCCTCCCCCACCGCCCAAAAAAAAAATTAACTTTTCGACGCCTTTTTTGGTTAAAGGGACACAAATCCTTCCGGTACGTCGAGCGACCCGATGGGAGTAGCGTTTGAGTACCGTCTCAAAAAAAAATTACAGGTTAGAGTTCATGTCTCAAAAAAATCATCTCGCACGAAAGAAAAAACAAGAAAATGA
>JAHWFP010199862.1:3014-45388 GCA_023313725.1 Lithobius niger
GCTCGCGGCTGCACGGCGACGTAGTATGGTGTAAAAAAGACTTCAATATTCGTGCGTAACGCAACACCACCCGCACGATTGCAGCAATTTTGACCTTGTAGGCACGTAGTCACGCATCGCTTCGCACGAAATTTCCTTCTGTCTGGAGAGGCCTTTAAGCTGTTTGTAGTCCATGCGTGCGTCAATTCGAAACACCAAGCGTTGAAAACGAGGAAAGCGTTTTATTTCTCGAGCCCAGGCCTACCAGCGTAGAAATTGCGTGTCTTGCTTAATAAGATTTAAGCGATGTTAAATCAAGTAGCCTGGAGCCAGGAGCTTAAAGGCTTCTTCCCTAGTCGGAATTGTGCAAACGGTGTAATACAAAGCGAGAGTTAAACATGGATACTTGGCAATTATTCCCTCCTGTCGCAACGTAATTGACGAAAATTACTCTTCCTGACTTAATTACCATTACTGTATCTTCCTCGTCCTTTGGTTTCAAAGGTCGTGGGTTCGATTCCCCGATCAGGCAGTGTGACATAAGTCCAAAAGGCAACGTAAATAGTTTTACATCTGTATTTATTTGTATGCTAAGTCTCCATACTTTATTGACATGCCGAGCAAAAATAGGTAGCCAAGTGCAACTTATTACATGCTCTCCTTGATATTTTTCCGTGGCTTTGGGTTGGAGACCGAACCAAAGGTGGATCAGAATGTCGTTTCACACATCATTTGAAAGACTAGAAACAATGACTCAGTTCGACATTGGCCTAATTAGAACTACTGTTGCCAAAAATTGTTATCCCGTTTTTTTTAATAAAATCCATTTGCTACCACAAACTTGGAAGCTTGTAGTATTACAGTCTTTATTTTCTTTTCAGTACTTATTTCTTTGATCTAGCCTAATATAAATATTGTTAACATTTGATCCTCGAATTTAAGTAAATATAGGAGGCATAATATAAAGAAAGTTTTCATTAAATAAACAGTCACTTGATTTACACCGAATTCCCTTCGCAAATGGCTGCTAAAACTGGAAATTTCACTAGCCAATTGAATTTATTAGGCATTACAATTCTCGTATAATGACGATACTGATGTAGGGTTTAAGTACCAGTGCAGTGGGCGACGATTTCATCAACGGGTAAAATCTGAAACACATTCTACAATGAATAAATAATGAATCACACGGTAAGGGTTAAAACAAAGAAGACTAGCATTAAAGACTAGTCGTGTTAGGACACAAGATACACTAATCGCAGTAAAAAATGTCTAGATAAGTGTCCTGACTGGGATTCCAACCAAGGCTTTCCGTTTGTCATTGTTATTGTATTTGTGTCCTTCAGGTCACCACTGACAGGGGGGGGGGATTGAGGCTTAATGGCGCGTCGACAACGTGGTCATTAGCGCCAACCTCAGTCACAGTGCAGTGGTCCGGGTTGCCACTGCACCACACATTACAGAGATATTATTCAAACCCCTAATCTAAATCTTGTCGTACATCTGTACCTCCTGCAAAAATTGAAAAACAAACAGGGCACTGAAAGGGCAGACCAAACCAAAATTTTTAGTCCGAAAAAACAAGCCACACTCGGAGTTAGCATGTGGACGAACAAACGGTATAATACGGTGTAAACAGCGAAAAAAAATGCCTTCACATTTTTTTGGGCTGTTTGTACCGTATTAATTAAGTGGTTCTCAGGAGTGGTGCTAAAAAAATTGATGCGAGCGGACGGTTTTTTTTTTTTTTGTTTTTTACTTTTTATTCGAGATTTTTCAGATGCCGGCGATGAATATTTTTTTTTATCAAACAAAAAACACTTCAGTAGCTTACAATTCGTTTCGAGGCGGTATCGTGAATGAAGCCAAGGAATGATGCGGTCATCGGTTCCATGGATTGTTTGGTGAAAGCGCTGATGCGTGATTGATTTTTTTTAGACAATGGCGTAAAAAAACGTTTCATCCTCCAAGACAAAAACCATGCGTGCGCTCCTGAGAACCATTTAACTAACTTTCAGCAGCCTTTCAGTCTAAATCGCAATGTAGTCAGTAATTTCTGACTCTTTTCCCACAAGATATGTAATTTGTAATCTCTGCACGAGAATGAAGCTTGGGATCCGTCCAAGTAGCCTGACGCCATGGTAGAGCCCCCTGCTAGCAGACGAAAGCGGCGGGGGGGGGGGGGAGAGAATTGAGGCTTAAAGGCACGTCGACAACTACGTCATTAGCGCCAACTTCAGTCGCAATACAGTGGTTCGGCTTGCCACTGCACCACACATTACAGAGATGTTAATCCAAACCACAAACGGAAGCTCCAAGGTTTGATTCCTGCTGCATAATTTTCTGCTTCATATTACTGTTATTTGGAAAGTTTCCCTATGGCAATTTGAACTCTCGATACTGTAGCCTAGTTGATTTCTCATTTGACACGTATTTTTATCGCCAGTAGCGGACTAACAACGGAAAATTTGTATAGCTTGTAACAAAGCCATAAGCGCCAGCAACACGCAGCTGGTAAGTTCATGGGGCTACGATAAACGTTTATCGAATTGTTAGAAAATTATTTAGGTGCAGTTTTCATCTAATAAGCGAAATTCCCTACTCTTGGGCTACTATTGCCACAGTAAATACATGCAGCGTATACTTCTTAAACAGTAAGTTCGTTCTTGCTCTGGAGATTTCATCAATGTGAGAGAAAAGGGGACTACAAATCGCGAAATAAAATAAAAAGGAAATTCAAATAAGTAAGCGAACAAACAATTAGTGGACTGGTCTAAATATAGGCACACACCATAAAAAGTAATAAACCAGTTTTATTGTTGGCGTTGTTGCCTTAAGAAATCCACTATGCTGTACTTGCACGTGGTGACAAACAGTAGCTTTTTCAAATTAGAGCGAGTGAAATTATTTGCGTGTCTGAAGATATAATTATACTGCGTTAACGGGTAATTAGACACGGACGCAAGACGAGAAAGGGGAGTAAAAAGCCAGCATATTGATTGCGGATGAGGATGAATGCAAGATAAGCAGGGTGACAGGAACGCAGGTTTGCATCGTAATAACATTCAGGCACTTATTAATTAAAGCGTGAATTAACAAGTTCACGGGGGAGGAAGCGGAGGCAGAGGGGCCGTCTTCACGGCATTAAAAACAAGAAAAAACACCGTAGAACATTTCCTAGTTAAGATTAAGTTTGACAATACAAGCACAAGCAAGTATGAAAACTACGAAAACTTACCATAAATCGAGTAGAGTGAGTAACCTATAAAAATTAATATCTGCTATTTTAACGAAAGTGCCAAGAAATTTGTGCCTGTGAAGTAATTTATCTGGCTGTTAATGCAATGGAAATTGTCCCATCAAGTGGGAAGACACACTGCAGGTGTTATTAAACGAGCGTTTCCTGACAGCTAAAATTCGATGAAAACTCGAAAGATAATAATATAATAATAATAATAATAGCTTTTATTCAAGTGTATGCGTACATGTCAGCTAAAGCCAAGCAAAAGCCAAACAAACACACATACAAAAGGCACGAAGTCGAAAAGACTTGCTTGTGCAAACAATTTCGATATAAATTAATATTTTCTCTCCAATATACGTGTCTTTAACCATATAACTAACCTATATATATTGACTGTTAATCAAGTTTGCTTTTTAAAAAATTCTACAGTTTTAATCCATTTTTTATTTCGGTTTGCACGCTTTTGTTAGTTTTCGAGTTTCTTAAATGTGTAGGTAACTGGTTCATGTAGTGTGGTATCATGTACGTTGTCCCTCTTTTCTCATACCAGTTTCTCCATTTGTGGTTCAATCATCCATTTATTATTACCTCTTACAGCTCTTGTTATTTCATTCCTTTTTTCAATTTTGAAGTAGTTTTTTCTTATAATTTCAAGCCTGTGTGCTTGTTCACTATTTAATAGATTTATGCGTTTGTGTATGTCTTTGCTTTTTTTCATTTTCATGTTTTTTTTTTAAATGAACCTTTATAGCTCTGTTTGTAACTTTTTGTAATTGTGACATCATAGTTTTTGTTGTTGACCCATAAATTTAAATACCATAATTTATATGCGACTTAATTAAGGCTTCAAAGACTATTTTTTTTTTCATTTAATGTGTTTTTAATTTTATAAAGTGTATGTATTGTTTTTCTGATATTTAAGCTTAATTTTTCTATATGTCCATAGAATTGCCAATTGTTATTGAGTTCTAGTCCCAAATATCTGTTACAGTGTTTTTGTATAATTGTTTTACAGTTACACATTGAAGTGTTACAATTATCCTTACAAATGGTGATGTCGGTTTTTGTGTCCTTCATATGTGATGTTTTTTTTGGTATATAGTATGTTTTGTCATCGTTCATTATAAGGTCATTTTGTATAAGATAGATTCGTAGTTTATCAGAATCGTTTTGTAAATGTTTATTCATTTTCTTACTGTTGTAGTGTATTGAGAGTAAGAAGATATCGCCAGCATAAAGTGTTATTTCAGATTTCCATTTTACATCTAGCAAGTCATTTATACATATACACTATAAAAAGAAAGGGACCCAGTACGGAACCCTGTGGCACTCCATACTTTATGTCTTTCCAAGTGCTATTTTCATCTCCAATTTTTACACTACATGTTCTATTGGTTAAAGAACTTTTTATTATGTTTAACATTCTGAGACCACTTTTATAGATTTTTTCAAGCAGAATGTCAAATCTTAGTGTGTCAAAAGCTTTACTTAAGTAAATTTGAACTGCCCCCACAAATTTACCCTCTTTAATAGCTCTTGTCCCATTGTTGTTTATTTTTTCTAATGCATCGATTGTACTTGTTCCTTTCCTATATCCAAACTAATTTTTATTTAAGATATTGTATTTGTTAAAGAATATTTCAATTTTGGTGGCAAAATATTTTTCAATAATCTTATTGAGGACTGGTAGCAGTGATATTGTCTACAGTTGTTTATGTTATCTTGTTCGCCATTTTTAAAAATTGGTCTTATTATTTGTTTTTTTTTTTCAGTGCATCCGGCCATTTCTCAGTTTCTATAAGAATAATAGTTTATTGTTGTTCCACTCTGCACGAAATACATAAGTATTTGTATGTGCAACATTTAAAAATTCAAATTATTACAATACAGTAAAATATCATTAGTGTATATTAAATTACATCAACAGACAAGAGTTGCAAAACAATTTTAGCATTATCCTTTTTGGTTATCATTGTAAAATAAATATCATAACGCTAAGTATTTTCAAACATAAGATTTTTTTTTTTAATTCCTGTAACATTAATTCATCAGTAACAATACTCAAATACAGTTAATTCTGAATTACAAAATCTTTAATTTTCTTTTTAACATTATTAATTGTTAAGTTTCTCAGGTCATCTGGCAATTTGTTAAAAAAGTATGGTACTAAATAGTTTAATCCTCTTTTTCCATCAGTGTTCCTATATTTTGGTATTTTTAGCCAAGGATGATTAATTCTTGTTTCTCTATCAATTAATATCTTCCATTCTTTGTTGTAATAATTTTGTGCTAATACAGTATACTGTAGAATTTTTTTAATTGTCATTAATTTATTATTCTGGAAAATGTCCACTCTTTTTTTTGTTTCTTTATTATTAGAAAACAGCATTTTTGCAGCTTTATTTAAAACTTTTTGCAACCTTTCCAAAAGTCCATCGCTTGTTGTAGCATAGATTGTAATTGCATACCTAATTTGTGATAATGTAAGAGCTTCATATATATTTCGTTTATTGTTTATGTTTAAAAAGTCTCCAGTTTTGTAGAGCATAGGAATCATTCTTCGTATCTGGGTTATAAGTTCTTCAATATGATTATAAAATTTCCAGTTTTTGTCAATCAGTACCCCTAAATATTTTATTTCATTCACTATTCCCAATTTATTACATTTACAGTTTATTCCAGTACAACCCATAGTATGGTGTATGATAGTTATATTTTCTAACCTCATATGTGATGATGTTATAGCAAGACAGAATGTTTTCGAGGTGTTGACGTATAAATCATTTTCATAAAATAATCATTTATTTGATTAAAGTCCATTTGAAGGTTCCTGATCATATTTTCAGCAGTAATATTTATTGAGACATGATTACATCATCTTCATATAAAGTGATATATGTATTTAATTTCAATTCTTGTATATCATTAATGTGAATCAGAAAGAGCAAAGGTCCTAAGATTGAGCCTTGTGGAACACCAAAAAACACATTTTTCCATTCATCAGTTTTATTGTCAATCCTGACACAGCATTTCCTATCAGTAAGATAATTCATAATTATATATAACATTTTTCCTCTAATTCCACATCTGTTTAATTTAATATTTAAAATATTTTTATCAACTGTGTCAAATGCTTTTTTTAAATCAATCAGAATAGCACCAACGTATTTACCTTCATTTAGTGCTCTAGTTATATTATTGTTAATGTTGTTTAATGCATCTATGGTACCTTTTCCAGTTTGAAAGCCAAATTGATGTTTATTGATTATATCAAATCTAGTTAAGAATTTTTCCATTTGTATTGCGAAGAACTTTTCAACGATTTTATTTATCACCGGTAACAGTACAATTGGTCTATAATTATTAACATCCTTTTTATTTCCATTTTATAAATTGGTCTGATTATTTGTTTTTTTAAATCATCAGGTCAAATTTCCTTATTAATTATAGCTGTAATTACTTTAATTATAAATGATCAAGTATTTTTACTGGTCTGAGTAAAATGTTCCATCAAGAATCCATCATATCCAGCAGATTTTTTAACTTTAATGTTAAGTATAATTTTCCTAATATCATATTCATTTGGTAAATCTATTGCCATTGTATTCTTCTCCATGTAATAATTTGTTCTTTTATTTATTAAAAGATGTTTACGTGCATCATGCTCTTTTTTTATAGTTGTAATTTGGTCTATAAAGTTACTATTAAATTTTCGGCATGTGTCTTCGGTAGTATCACTGGAAAACGTTTCTTTTAAATTTTCATCTATATTTCCCTTTTCCTTTTTTTCCCTAATATTGATTGTAATTTTGACCATATTTTTTTACTATCATATTTATTATTTTGAAAAAAGTTTTGATAGTATTCTTGTTTCGTTATCCAAATTTTTTTCCTAATTTCTTTTTTACAGCTTTCATATTTGTGCTTAAGTTCATAAAATAACATAGTGTTATTATTAAGTTTATTAATTTTGCTCCATAATTTATTTTTGATGTTAATCATTTCTAACAGTTCAGGTGTCATCCATTCCTGAATTAATGTTTTTTTCTTTGTTTTTATTTTTGCAAAATACTTATTTTCTTCATAAATGTTTGTAATCACTTCATTTATTTTAGTATACATTTCATTGGGATCCTCAATATTGTCTAGACATTTCCAGTTTACTTGCTCTAACCTTCTCACGATCCCTTTACCATTATATCGAACTTCTGATAGATTTTTTTCCTGTTCGGAATTGTGTTAATCATGTCTATTTGATCATAAGTCATATTTGATCATAAGTTTGATCATAATAATAATAATAATAATAATAGTAATAATAATAATAATAATAATGCTTTATTGCTTAAGATATAAAATAACTAATGATTTCAGTTAAAAACTTATTTGAGGAAAAACTTCTAACAGAAAAACTTCTAACAGTGTTAAATGACTCACTAAGCTGATTAAAAATGTAGGGTGAATAAAAGTCTAAACATTTGGTACCATAGCTGGTTCTACACTTAGCTGTTGGTAGCAATGTTTTACTGTGTCTGTTAGGCCTTTTTAATTTCAAACTTTCATAGCTGGTCTTTTCAACAAAGAATCTTTTCAACATAACAGTACAATCTCGTAGTTGTGTGACATTAAAATTTTTTTCTTTCTTAAAAATCTTTTTTATGGATAGATTATGTCCTCAGCCAAACAATATCTTGACAGCCTTATTATGCATTCTCTGTAACTTATGGGGGGGGGGAGGGAATTGAGGCTTAATGGCGCGTCGACAACTTGGTCATTAGCGCCAACCTCAGTCACAGTGCAGTGGTCCGGGTTGCCACTGCACCACACATTACAGAGATGTTATTCAAACCCCTAATCTAAATCTTGTCATACATCTGTACCTCCTGCAAAAATTGAAAAACACCGGACAGGAGGACAGACTTATCGCCCAACTGACGCGCAATGTCATGCGGAAGATGGAAACGACGACGAACACCATCAAGATGGCGACAATCAACAAGTAAGTGGCGGACCGTAAGTGGCCGCCGACACCAATAACATTCAGGAGGGTCAACCCCCCGCAAAAGGAAACAGTGAGTAAGTCGAGTGTGACCAATGCGCAAACGGGCCAACACCACCTCCTCACGGCGACTGCGGCGACACGCCGAGTGCCATTCCTCAACAGTGCCTTTAATAGCTCGTAATTTATTGCCGTCCTGTCCATCCCACGAGGCTTGCCAAAAAGCGTGTAACCTCAGACGCAGAGTTGGAAAAGCGTACGAGGGAACAAGGCTGAGATCCCTTCCGAGAGGGCCAGAAAGGGCCCCTTTTGCTGCAGAATCCGCTTGCTCATTTCCACCTATCCCAACGAGGCCCGGGATCCAGCAGAAAAGCACGGTTTTCCGCTGGCCAGGCAAGCGGGAAAGCAAAGCTTGGACACATTGTGTCAAGGGGTTCCGAGGATTGTAATTCGCCAAGGACTCCAGGGCACTCATGGAATCGCTAAAGATAATGAAATGCGTACCCTGAAGGCCAAGGATCCATTCCACCGCCAAACCGAGAGCCAAAAGCTCTGCAGAAAACACAGAATAGCCTGATGGAAGGCGATAGGCAACCGTCACTTCCTTACAAACACAAGCACAAGCCACGCCAGCGTCTGACTTCGACCCATCAGTAAACAGCCGCTGATAACCGGCGTACTGAGAACACAGCCGCCGGAACTCCTGTAAGTACCTTGCTGGTAGAGTGGAACCCTTCGGGAGGGACGCCAGAGCGAAAATGAAAATGCCACTTGGGACAAGCCAAGGGGCCACTGGCATCCCCCCAAGCCTCAAGACGGTGGGCATTTCAAAGGCTATCTCCTGACAGGACTGCAGGAGCCTATCGCGGAAATCACCCTTACCCACCCTGCGTCTACCGACTCGCAAGTCTGGCCCAAAAACCATGGACCAAGCAGGACTGGATTCCACAGCACGTAAACGCACAGCATACTGAATGGCCAACTTCCGCCGACGAATGGCCAAAGGTGGCTCCGAGGCCTCAGCATAGAGGCTGACCACTGGAGAAGTTCGAAATACCCCAGTCGCCACACGCAGGCCACTGTGATGCACAGTGTCCAACACCTGGAGAGTCGAGTCACTAGCCGAACCATACACCATGCACGCATAATCAAGTTTGCTGCGGACAAGGGCTCTGTAGAGGCGCAACATGGCAGTGCGATCGGCACCCCATGAAGTGCCCGACAGAACCCGCAAGATGTTAAGTGCCCGCAAAGACTTGTCTTTAAGTTGGCGCAAGTGTGGAAGCCAAGATAACCTGGAATCGAACACCAGACCCAGGAAACGTGCCTGTGGGACAACAGGAATCTGCGCCTGCCCCAAGTATAGGCAAGGATCTGGATGCAGTGTTCGTTGGCGGCAAAAGTGAATGCACACAGTCTTGTCCGGAGAAAACCGGAAACCATTACTGACCGCCCAGGTCTGGACTTTGTTAATCGCCAGCTGTACCTGCCGCTCGCAGGTCTGCATGCGAGCTGCCCGAAAGCGCAGGCCGAAGTCATCGACAAACAATGACTGGGGAACAGCAGCTTGCTGAGCAATGGGGTTGATCCCTATAGCAAACAAGATGATACTAAGCACACCTCCTTGAGGCACACCATTCTCCAAGACAAACGGGCGGGAAAGAGTCGCCCCGACACGAACACGAAAAGAACGGCCTGAGAGGTAGGCGGAAAGCAACAGTGGCATCTGTCCCCTCAAGCCACAGTTATAGAGATTACGGAGAATCCCATAACGCCAGGTCGTATCATAAGCCTTCTCCAAGTCAAAGAAAACCTGAACCAGATGTTGACGCACGCGAAAAGCCTCCCTCACTTATAAGATCTTATGGATAAGATCACAAGTTGCAAACCATATACTTCTATCCCATAACGAAGATGGGAAGCTATCCATGCATTATAAACAATTAATTTGTTTCCTTTAATTTTATACAACTTGGGTAAAATCTGTTTCAGTTTAGTAATCTTTTTTTTTAATGTGTATGTCATGCTTCCAATGTTTGTCAATGTTTAGACTAAGATACTTAGCTTCATTAACATCCTTGAGTTTAAAACACATAGAATTACAATTGCCATCTCTTTTACAACACTGCCTGTGAGCAGTAATAGTTTTTCTGTTTCTAATTACCATCTGTGGTGTATGAAATTGTATACAAACAGTCTTTTGTTCATTTAAAAATAATTCATTTGCAGAACACCAGTAACAACAATTGTCAAAATCATGCTGAAGTGTTCTAATCATTATATCGTAATTATAATGTATAGAGAGACAGATTACATCATCAGCAAAAAGAAGGAATATTGCTTCTCCAAGATAATCTTCCAAGTCATATATAAAGATCAAAACAGCAAAGGACCCAAAATTGAGCCTTGTGGAACACCAAATTCACAATCAATAATACTACTGTTTTCATTTAATCTGACACAGCTAGTTCTATTTTTTAAATAGCTTTTTTAAAATTGCATGTATTTTACCCTGAAGGCCGTAATTAATCATTTTCTTTAGAAGAATATCTCTTTCAATAATAATAATAATAATAATAATATTAATAATATTTATTGCTTGAACGTGCTCGAAGTTCCAAGGAACTTGTGTGATCAGCAAAAGAAAAAACAAGACACTTACAATTTAACACAATAAATAACACAAAATATATACACTAAATTTACATTTGAAAGTATTTGTCGATGAAATACGTCAATAAATGCACATTAATAATAATAAAAAGAAAAATCTCTTACATGTTTAATTAATTGTATTAATTCTTATTTCAATTAGTGTTTTTCAACAATTTTCTGGGTACGTTATTTACATATACAACACTATCAGTAGATTAGTTTTAATTATTTAATATTAGATTTATATATTTCTACTAATGATTATTTTAGGGCTATTTTTAACTTTGTTATACTTTGGTAGTTAAGAATATTTTTATTCAACCTGTATATATTATTGAATATATCTGGTATGTAGTAGTTTCTGTTTTTTGTTCCATAGGAGTTATTCCAATCTGGTATTTTAAATTTATTTCTTGTTTTTTTTTTAGTAATAATAATAGTAATAATAATTCAAATCCAAAGGATTTGTGTGTGCAAGCACATTATCAGTAAGTAAATAATAAATATTAAAAAAGTAAGTATAATATACAATTAGTAATTAGAATGAAATTATTTCTGTAAATACATTAACACAATGAACACACATAGCTATAAAATCGACATAGGGTAAAATTTTACCGATGTCATACTTCAAAGAGCAGGGGCATGAGAATAACATTAAACAACGTTGGTGATGAATTGTTAATTATTTTTAAGTGTTGATTAACCAAAGTTTTTTATTTCTTTTTTTATAGTTCTGTAGGTGTTAAAAATTTCTTAACTGAGGGGGTATTTTATTAAACTGAAATGGGATATAATATTCTAGACGTCTCCTACCATACGAGTTTCTTGTTAGAGGTTCCTTTAACCATTTACTATTTGCCCGTACTCATCTACCTACCTTTGTTTTGAATTCATTGGACAAGTAATATTGCGTCAGGAAACAGAAAATCATTGTTTGTTTCACGTTAAGTATCCCTACCTATTTATAGATATCCTGTGTATGTTTTTAATTATCAGTTTTAAACAAGATTTTATTTGCTTTATTACGAAGTTTTGGATTTGTAAGATTAACCTATGTGATGTGGTTCCATAAATAGTAGCCTAATTGCGTATCTTGTGTGTGACATAAACGAAGTTTCAAAAATAGTCTTTTTATTTTGATAGCTTAACAGATTTCTGATTTTATAAAAAATTGGAATAATTCTTCTAAGTTTTCCAGCAAGTAATTCTACATGGTTGTAAAATTTCCAGTTGTTAGCTAATTCAACCCCTAGGTACCTTGCAGCCTTGACCTTTTTTTACTCAGTTGAATTTATTGTGGCAATGATTGGAATGTGCAATAATATTGTCCTTACCAATTTTCATATGGGATGTACTGATGGATAAGAAGCATGTTTTTTTTTCAATATTGATGTATAACTCGTTAATCAACAGGTAATTACAAAGCAAATCAAAGTCCTCCTGTAGGTGCTTCATCATTATTGTAAATGTGGTGTTTATAGAAAGCAAGAATATATCGTCTGCATAAAGTGTAAGATTAGTATTCAAGTCAATATTCAGAATATCGTTAATGTAAACTATAAACAGGAGAGGGCCTAGAACTGAGCCTTGAGGAACACCAAATTTTACCTCCTTCCATTCACTATATATATTGTCAATTTTAACACTGCAGTATCTGTTTGTTAGATAACTTCTTAGTATATTAAACAGTTTTCCTCTTATTCCATGTCTGTACAGTTTATCCATCAGAATATCTTTATCAAGGGTATCAAATGCTTTACTTAGGTCATTCAATATGGCACCAACAAATTTACCTTCATTTAGTGCAGTAGTAACTTTATTATTAACTTCAGTCAGGGCATCTATTGTGCTCAAGCCTTTTTTGAAGCCAAACTGTTTTTTTTTGTTAAGAATATTGTATTTGAAGAAAAACTTTTCCATTTTCGTTGCAAATACTTTTTCAACAATTTTATTTAAGACTGGAAACAATGAAATGGGTCTATAGTTGCCTAAATTAAGTTTATCACCTTTTTTAAAAACGGGTCTTAGAATTTTTTTTTAATCTATCAGGCCAAATTTCAGTTTCAAAAATGCTTTTTATTAGGTATGTCATAAATTTACTGGTATTTTCTTTTGTGTTTATAAAATGTTCAATTAAGAACCCATCATGTCCACTTGATTTCTTTGCCTTAAAAGTACTAAGAATTTCTAATACTTCTTGATTTGTAATTTCTGTTATAAAAATTGTATTATATTTGTACTTTTTTTTATATTCCTAATATGATTACTGAAAAGTTTATGATTTCTTATGTTTTCCTTATTTATTTTACTTATTTTTTTTAGAGTAGGAAACTTGTGATTCAAAGTTGCGTTGAAATTTATCACATAAACATTTTATATTATCAGTTTTAAAGTTATCCTTTATTATAATAATAGTAATAATTATAATAATAATAATAATAATAATAATAATGATAATAAATCTTAATTGCTAGTAACAGCAAAAGGCGAGGGGAAGGGCCAGTTATGGCTACTAATACCACACCCAATAAAACAGTTTAAAGAACTCATTGTCAAATGCAACAAATCGTCAGTTTGATAAGTATAAATAAAATAATATTGCAGTACAATAAAATAATATCTTATTAATATATAAGATGAAACATGTCGGATGATTTGATTTGGATGTTAATTTTTTTTCCAACATCTGAAGTTAATTTTGGGTAGACAAAGCAGACACGCAAATATCAGACGAAGACAGATAAAAAAGGACTAGCGGAACCTTCCCTTTCAAATTCATTCTAAAATTATTGTAAAGTATTCGATGTGAACTTACAGTTTTGCAATTTT
This sequence comes from Lithobius niger, assembly GCA_023313725.1. Taxonomy (NCBI): domain Eukaryota; kingdom Metazoa; phylum Arthropoda; class Chilopoda; order Lithobiomorpha; family Lithobiidae; genus Lithobius; species Lithobius niger. Next base: position 16,724 of record JAHWFP010199862.1, read on the forward strand.
TTCTTTTGAGGTAGAAAAACTGACCCCTGTACCAAGGGATGGCCTCCATACACGCAATTTTAATGGATAACATTTTCCGTTGTATAGCAGAACCTTCTTCAGTCAAACACCAGAATTAAAAAAGTAATAATAATCAACTATGTCAACCTTAATAGAAAAATTAACAAAGTTAGGGTAACCACTACAAAACACACATGAATACATGATAAAACACATGATAAAAGACGCAAGTGCCGTGTTTTATCCATTTTATCCATTAAAATTGCGTGTTTGGAGGGCATCCCTTGGGATAGGGATTATTTTTTCTGCTTCACAAACCTGCCTGTAATCCTCTTTAAGCCTTTAAGGTAAGTTGGCCTATTTCTCAATTGTGGTACATGGAGGGTCATTCTCTCGGACATTCGTGTGCGCCGAATAAAAACCTTTCTGAAATTTTCATTATGGAGAAAATTGTACATAAAAAAAAAAGATACTCAACTATTTTGCACAGATTTGCTTTCTACATTTTTTTCTTTCGTCTTTCAGGGAACTGACGACGAGGGAATGGTTGAAAAATGTTGTGCCAGATGATTACATTTCTTTTATTGCTCCTTTCGAAGAGCAGTACAAAGGAAATGATACACGTAAGCTTGAATAATTTGGCAAATTTGTAGAGTTATTTAATTTTTAGTAAGCTGTAGGCTAGGTTAGTTTCGACAGTGATGTTGCCACAACACCATTAGGAACCTAAAAGGACTACTTCATCCTGGGAGGGAGCTGCGGAAGATGGTATTTGGTAAAGAGGAATTGAATTTGGTTGTGGAGCTGTTCAAATTCGTCACTTCAGGGTGCCTAAAAAATATGGAAGGTAGGCAGGGTCCGCGGTCTTGAAAAAGAGATAAAAACATGGTAAATCACACTATCAGGGACGTGCATATGTGTGAGGGGAGACGGAGAGGGCGTTAAAAGGGCAAAAAAAAAGGCAAGAAAACGTACAATAAATGCTAAGAAATTGGTGCAAAGAGGGGCAGAAATGGTTTAAATGCCAAAAGGGGAGGGGGGGGGGGGGCAATAATGGGTAAAAAGAGGTAAAAAAAACACCAACAAAAACAAAAAAGGTCCTCAAGAAAAAAGTAAGTTGCCCCTCCCCTCTCAGAGGCCGCACAGTCCAGTGATAGTCTTATCGTGTATAGATATGATTGGTCCTCTCTCCAGCAAAACTAAAACTATTAATTTCTCCGTTTCTATTCAATATATTTCGACCAAACTTGGCCAGATAGTAGATAGCAACTTTTCCAAACTTTACACCAACTTTTATGCAGTTTCGTGCAAGAGTAAACGTAGGAAGCCACACGTATATTTGAAAACTGTTCACTTCGTGTTGTTGTTGTTCTGGTTCTTGTTCTTGTTCTTGGCTGACACTGTTTCAGAAAAAATTACTGCACCTACCTAAAATCTGAAACATGATCTGAGCCAGAAATGTTCCTGGGCTTCTACCTTACATGGACCACTTTTTTGATTGGTCGATCCATTCCGGAGTTACGGGACCCTAAACGATCATTTTGATTGTTTTACATTGTTTTAACCATTGTATTTAGGGAACAATGCCACTCGGCAAACTCCAGATTCATTCTTCTTGTACGTGTTATGTCGTAAACAAGGTACAAGGTACGGATGAAAATTGATGATTCTCAATTGAAATAATCAAATGTACAATTGAGAAAATTGCATCTGTTTAAGTGCTGTTGTGTTTTACCAATCATATATTTAAAACGTAAAGCACAACAGCACTTAAACAGATGCAATTTTCTCAATTGTACATTTGATTATTTCAATTAAAAATCATCAATTTTTATCCATGTACATTTTAACAAGTGAAAATTCGATCATATAACCCCTTTTTACGGCACACTTGACGTTTTTGTTTGTATCTTACATTATAAACCAAAGTCTCATAGCAGAAATGAAGCAACCTCAACGACGACCCCCGGAAGGGGAACAATGAAAACTAGAGAGTGTGTCACTGAAACTGAAACTGGTACGTTGTTGCCTTGAAAAGAAGCTGAAATTGACACATTGTTGCCTCGACTAACAATTTTCTCTGCCGGGCTGGTTGAACCTCGAATAGGTGGTTGCAATGGAGAGTGATGTGGACGTAGATGAGCTGTTGCGGGAACTAATAAGAGCAAAAGTGCTCACGAGCACTGAGGTGAACTTTGGTTTGGTTTCCGACGAGACCTTTGCGCAGGTCATGCGTGTAGCTGAAAAGAAAGGTATTTCAGAGGTGAGAGTACGGAAATTGGGAGTGACAACCAGAGTTAGGGTTAGCTCTACCAGTCAAAATGGCGGCGGTGCAGACCAAGATGGAGTAAGCAGACAAGCATCTGACGGCGAGGGTGAGAAGGAACGAGGCAGGACGTCTGCAGTAAGGACAGTTACGAAGCTGTTTAGTGCTGCTGTGGCTGATAGAAGAGAAGGCGGTTGGAGTGAGAGTGAAGCAGATTCAGAGGCTGCTGAAGACACGAGTGAGCAATGCAAGAAGCAGCGGAGCCTTTTTGCGCTAAAGAAATTGTATGGAGGCGGTCTTTCCAACATCCAGATGCCACGGTCAGTAGTGATGATCTGCCGTCAGGGTGGCAGACCTTATCCCGCCACCCAAGTTTACTTTGCTGTGGAGCATGTTGTAGGTGTTGGGGAAATTACGCATGTGAATACCCTGCGCGCAGCGCATGCGTTCGAGATTGTGCTAAGTACGCGTGCGGCGAAACTTAAACTTTTAAACGCCACAATAGTGATTAATGGTCACCCTGTTGATCTGTTCGATTTACATGAACAAACCGTACAAGCACGCCTTCACTGGCTGCCGGTAGGCATTACACCGCAAGAGATTGCGGCAGGGTTTGGCAAGATTGCCACACTAGAAAAGCACTCTTTTGAAAAGCTGTACATCAGGGGTCAACCAGTATGTGAAACGGGGGTGCGTCAAGTAACTTTGCGTCTTCGTGAAGGTGTATCCATTGATGACGTCCCAGATATGGCGGTGATCAAAGGGATACAGACTTTGGTAATAGTTGGTGATCGTCCCCCGAAATGTCTGCGTTGCCATGCACGTGGGCACTTCCGGCGAGCGTGCATGGCCATTGCGTGCAACGATTGTGGTGTCTGGCGCGATCCGCGTCAGCTCTGCCCGTACCTACAAGAAGCAAAGCGACTCGCGGACTTGAAAGCGCAAGAAAAGCCACTAGCGTCTCAAGAGGTGGCCCGCAAGCAGCAGCAAGGTCACCTTGAGCAGCAGCGAAATAGAAGCCTGGAGCTCAGCACCTTTAGCATCAGCGCCCCCTGTTTAGCGGCCGTGGGTGATGTGCGTCCGGGAAACTCAAAGGACTGCGACAACTCTCTACAAGTTGACAAATGTCAGGCGCAAAAAAATCAGTTGGTTAGCCGTGATAGACAAGAAAGTGACGGACCATGGATTACCCCGCCGGCAAAGCGAAAGAAAGGTGGTCAGAAGAGGAAGAAAACCCCGCCTCACCCGCCTCCTCTGGCCGAGAACGTAGTACAGATTTTGCAAATTGCCGCCATGGAGAGTGAAGAAGCTGAAATGGGCGAGGATCGTTCAGGTGAAGGAGTTGTGGAATCTGAAATGGTGGAAAGTCAAGAAGTGCCTCCAGTGAATGTGTTTATCTGTGAGTCAGCAGGTGTGTCGCCGGGAGTGCAAAACGCAGATCTGAAGTTCAATGCTGAGGAAGTTACCTTTTTGCAAAATAATGGTGATACTGACGATGATTTCACATTGAGTGTCGCGAGTGTTAGTGTTTCGCAGGCAAGTGATGGTGTGGGGGTTGGTTTAGGAGGGGGGGATCCTCATCTAACCTAATCATCCAATTCACCCAACATAATATTGTCACTTGGAATATGCGTGGGTTGCAGGGTAAGTTGACGGATTTAGAGTATTTGTTAGAGCATGCTAATATTGTTGGGGTGCAGGAGGTCGTTGATTTGAGGCGCTTAGACGCAGCAGCGTGGAAAGCTGACTTTATTCATTCGGGTCGTAAAGTCGGAATTTTAATCAAATGGGCCGTCCCGTACCTACCCTTAACCATTGCTTTTCGGCTTGTGGGAGTCGATGCAGTTGCAATAAAGGTGTGGATGGGTAGTTGTTGGGTATCTGTCGTTTTTCTGCATGCAATGGGGAGTCAAACTGCTGCAGAATGGTCATCTTGGATAAAACAATTTCCAGCCCCAGTTATTATAGGAGGTGACTTTAATAGTCATCACTATGACTGGGGCTCGTTGCATGTGGACACCAGAGGGCGCAGACTTGCTGAAGCTATTCAAGCCACTGGCTTGCAGATCCTTCATGATGGTTCACCAACTTTTGTGCGCTGGCAGCGTGGCGTGGTCCAAGAATCTGTTCTAGATTTTTTCGTTTGTTCTCCGTATATATCTAGTATGTTTCGCTGTCAAGTTTCGGATGATCTGCGCGGAAGTGATCATCTGCCTGTGCTTTTGTATTCTAAGGTGTCTTCAGTTGCTGCGCATGTGAGGCCGTGTATGCGTGGTCGACCGATTATAGGCAACGGGATTTTTTCGCTCTGGGTGCAACGGCATGCACAAGGGTTGTCTAGAAAGTCTGTGTGCACGCAAAAAGTTTCACGGCCGGTGTGGTGGTCGCACAAATGCACGGTTGCAGTGCGTGATCGACGCCGGGCCTATCGACGGTGGAAGAGAACTCCCTGTGATACACACTGGTGGGAGTACAGAGGTGTTGTGGATGAGAGTAAGTTTATTCTTAGAAGTGAGAAAAAGGGCTTTGGAGAGAAGTTGTGTGTGAAAGTTGGCGGGGCGCGCTCGCTCACGCTGGCCTGGCGTTTGCTCAGCCCGGGTGCTGTGAGATCAGCGACCTCTTGGGTCTTTGGTCCGCCAGGTCCAAGTAGAGGAGTCCTTCGTGGTAATGATATGGCAGAAGCTTTTACCACGCGGTTTGCTAGTGTCTACGCGCTAGGTAGCGGCTCGGCTCCGCCTGCAATGCCGATCTCATCTTCATCGTTGTCGCATGTTGGAGATGTGCCGTGGGTTCGCGCTGAATTCCGGTCGGCATTACGAAAGTGTAGGAACTCCAGCGCTGTAGGTGTGGATGGGGTCGGCTACATGGATTTAAAGAAAGATGTTGAAGCATCGTGCGACAGTATGCTTCCCCTCTTCTGTAAGCTTTTGGAGGGAGCAGACATCCCTCCATCATGGATGTTTACTGTCCTTGTTCCTGTACACAAACAAGGCAGTACGCGGTCGGAACTGTTCAATTATAGGCCTATCGCTTTGTTATCCTGTCTCCGGAAGGGACTTGAGCGGATGGTTGTCAAGCGCTTGGAGTGGCCCTTGGAATACCATGACTGTCTGGCTAGTGTCCAGTTCGGTTACCGACAAGACCGGAGTGCCCAGGACGCAGTCCTTTTTCTGCTTTCCAGTATTAGGGAGGCGTGGATGTATGGGGATATTGTGTTGGCTGTCTTTCTAGATATTAAGGCAGCCTATGACACAGTTTCCATTTCCTGGGTTGAGGCTTCCCTCCGCAGAATGGGCGTCAGTGAGCGTTTAGTTGGGTTGATTGTTGCACTCCTCGGCAAGCGTGAGTTTGCCACTCGTGTTGGTGTACATTGGTCGACCACGGACTCAACGAGCAGAGGCCTCCCGCAAGGAAGCTGCCTCAGCCCTGCATTGTTTGGGGTTGCCATCAACGACGTCCTAGTCGAAATTGGGGCGCGTTCAAATATCGTCTGTTATGCGGATGATGTTGCTGTCTGGTTTGTTGGCTGTAATCTAGCCGTTCTAACGTGTGAGGCTCAAGCTGTTCTCGACAGGATTGCCTGCCTCTTGCAAGAGCGTGGTCTTTTGCTGGCTCCGACCAAGACAGAGGCAGTGCCAACAGTAGCACTTACGGTTGGTGGGCAAGTTGTGAGTCCGAAGGCTAGTGTTAAATACCTGGGAGTGGTTCTGGACTCCAGGCTCACCTGGGATCTGCATGTCACCCGTAACAAGATTCTTGCGAGGACGGCAATACTGCGTCAGTTAGCGCATAAGAGTGTCGTGAGGGAAGCACTTCTTGCGACGTACCGCACGTTTGTGCGGTTTGTACTGGATTACTCTCTGCCATTCTTGAGTGGTGTGCGCCGGCATGAAAATTCGCTGCAAGTTGCAGTGAATGTGTGTTTGCGTGCTGTTACTGGGTGTGTAGCAACAACGCCCGTAAGTGCGCTGTGTGTTGAGTGCAACGAACCTCCTGTTGAGCTGCGGGCGCGAGAACTTTTGGTTACGCTCTGCCTACGCAATCTCAGTAGGGGTCAAGATGACCCAGTAGCCAAGATCCTAAGTGATTATGGGACTTTGAGTGAGCGTGCGCGAAGTGTGCTTGGGGAGGCAGGTCGTGGAGTCACTCTTCTCCGCCAAGTGACTGGTGCTGCTTTGGTAGTGCGCGCTAGGCCCCTGAGTCCTTGGACTTGGTGCCATGAATTGCAGGCTGTGTTTTCGTTTCAACCAGCTGAGTGTGAGGTGTTTTGTGATGCCTCGTTTCTCCCTGCATCGCGTGTCGGAGGTATTGGTGTTGCGGTACCTTCACTGAAGATTGAGGGCAAGCGCGTCATTCGCGATGCGACGTCCAGTACAATGTGTGAGCTGCTTGCGATTTCTGTAGCGCTCGATGTCGCACTGGACCTGTCTCTCCCCTCCTTTGTAATTTTGACAGATTCCCAAGCGGCCTATCGGCTTTTGCGTAGCTCGTGGGAGTGTCTCGATGTTAGGGATCCAATTATTTTTTCGGTTGGGTGGAAGTTTTGGGTTGCATCACGCTCGTGTGTTGCCACTTTTCGGTGGATCCGTGGCCATAGCGGTATCTTCGGTAACGAAGTTGCTGATGGACTGGCACGTGATGCGGCGCGGGGTTCCTACACGCAACTGCATCCAATGGTTTCAGTACGTACGCGGCGAGTGACTGTCCGGCATTTTTTCCTGGAGCAGTGGCAAAACGCCTGGAGCGCAGCCCGTGATGGCAGGGCACTGTTTGCTGTGAATCCTGTGTGCTCCAACAAGTCGAATATTGATAAACTACTGTGCCGTGACGCGAGGATTTTGTCGCGGTTGCGAGTTGGCTTCACGTTGCTGCGAGTGCATAAGTTCCGGTATGGATGGGTTGACTCTCCGCTGTGCACGTTGTGTTTAGTGGTTGAGACAGCTGAACATGTCCTGGTTGCCTGTCAAAAATTTGTTGCAGAGCGACGATGTCTTGCACCCTGATTAAGTGTTCTTCCATCATTCAGTGAACTCTTGTCACATACAGAGGGTCCACGCCCGGTTGCCAAGCTTCGTGCCATCGCATCGTTTTTCATTGAAGCAGGGATTGATGTTTAGCCCACACCCCTTCCCCCTCCCCCCTCACCATCGTTTGCTGTGCTGAGTATTGGGCGTGTGGCATCCCTGAGTATGCCTTGTGGTGCCCATGGTGTCCCAGTTGCCCACTGGAACTTGAGAACACGGCTGGACATTGGGTTGCCTTGTGTGGGTTGTGCAGCGTGTTTGTTGTGCGGGGAAGTGGAGTGAAGTTGCCTGTAACTGATCTTACCCTTAACTGTGTTTACATCCAGTGTTGTGACCACACAAGCATCGGTCGGTTGTGTTATTTGCAGTGGATGGGTATGGTATGTTTGTGGTATGGTTTGCGATATAGTTTGTGGTGGTGTATAAATCTCGTGTTTGGGGCGCATAGCAATAGGCTAAGGCCTCAATAAAATCACAGAATGGAATTTTCTCTGCCAGGTCATCTCAGCGGAAAGTCTTAAATGACGTCACGCACAAACGAAACTTATTTTTCACATGGTACAGATCGCTCAAACCAAAGCGATAAACTGGGAGTGGGGAGGAGGGCCTGGACGATAAATGCCCGAGTATGGGGCACTACGTCTATTAGCCCTGCTCTTTAGGGGGAAAAAAGGGATTGGGAAGGTGGTGGTGGGGGGAAGGGAGCAATGCGTCTGTTACCATTAAACGACATCATGCACAGTTATTTTTCACACCGTACGGATGCACAGTGGCGTTGTTTTAAATAGAGACCACAGCAATTTCGTTGCGCCAAATCTCGCCATCGGTGGTAGGGAAGGGGAGAGGAAGGAGCAGTATTTAATTCAACTATGTGTAGCAAAGGGGAGGTAGGGGAGCAGATGGACGGGCAGCTGTATAGGAATGGAACGGAGAAGGGAGGGAGAAGATGGGAGAAAAAAGGCAGGAGAGATGGGAGGGAGCGGATGGAGGAAAGGGAGAGCAATGAAGGAGAAAAACTGCCCATCAGAGTGTACATTTATGCAACAGTGAGCAAAAACTGGGAAACAACCACGGGGAAAACAAAACCCCGGGCGAAGCCGGGTAGGACTGCTAGTAGTCAAATAAATTTAATAAAAGCGAGCCGGTCTTATTATAATTTTTTAAGTGTAATAAAACCAATACAAAATACAATCATGGGTTTTTCTTTAAAAGTCGAGTCGAACAGCGGAACACCACAGGTCAGTGTCATATTAAGCCGCTCGGAAATCCGGATATCGCGAGGAGGGGAGGGCTCCCACCCACTACAGGAGGCCCGGATAAAAAACAAATATATAAAAAAAATTGAAATGAATTTAGTATGAAAATTACAGCTCTAAAAGTTGTAGGAAAACGTTCAAAATTCACGCTGATTTCATTAAAATCCACTTGTTTAACAGGTGTCACCCCAGGACTCCCTCCCCCCCAACTACAGGAGGTCATTGTTTAAAAGAAAATTTGAAATGAATTCGTAGGAAATTTGCAGGAAAACGCTTCAAATTCACGCTGATTTCTTTAAAGGGCTCCACCCAGAATGCCCCCCCCCCCCCCCACGCCTCCAACCGCACTGCACCAGGAGTCCTTTGTTTCAAAACATTTTTTTTTAATCAGATATTTATTGGTATGAAAATTGCATCTCTAAGTTGTAGAAAAAAGTTTCCAATTCTCACATATAGCTTACGGCACTTCCCTAGCCCCTTTCCCTCCCGACCCCCACATTTCTTGCCGCACGAGGCACCTTTATACCCCTGCAGTACATTCCCGGTAAGGCATGACCCCTCCCAATTTGATATTAGGGAAATGCAAATTTGTTGGGTATAAGATCTCCAGCGTATGCACGACCTGTGGTCTGAAAAGTGCTTACAGAGCGGTACGAAACGTCAGCTGCTGCTGCACTCGATTTTTAACTTGAACGCATAATTGTTGGCGGAGCGGAGCAAGCAAACCAAGCATAGCATTTTCTATAACGGACACTGAATTGCAATACGTTGGTTGGTTGGTTGGGTGCACTTTTGTAATCTGGGTGAAGCCCAAACGATAGGGCAGATTGCTATGAAATTTGCCACATTACTAAGTAGCCCCAAAAGTATTGCTGATCTCGAATATGCCGTAAATTGATCAATTACAATCTACGAAATTACGATTTTTAAAATTTATCGATCTAACACTCGCCATTGTTAATTTTGGTATCCTGAATAGTTAAGAAATTCCAACAGAAGCATGTATTGTTCTGCTGGTAATCAAGTGAACTTTAAGGCCACCCGCGCACTGAGCGACCAGGTCGTGCAGCCAGTGGTCGTCGCGGCCAACAAACACGGCAACGTGCTTCGCGACCACGTCCGTTTCTCATTGATAATTTTTGATCACGTGGTGAAAAATGAACACGATCCATGGTCGCCCTGTTGCCGCCTGCACGCCGCCCGGAATCCCAGTGCCCGCGGCGACAGGCTGGCTGCTGCGGCCAAGTGCGCGTTGCTACATACACCGTAAGCATTCTCGTTGGCCGCAGCGACCTGGTCGCGCGGCTTGGTCGCTGTATGCGCGGTGGCCCTTAAAAACCGCCAAAATAAATCATCGTTGCTTCCTTACAGGCTAAAAATCTTTTTTGACGTAACTCAACCAAATAGTAATATTTTATTATCGTATTTTCACTGTTAGAGAAAGGCAAGCAAATGGAAAACAAAAAAGGATTCGTTAAAGACTTACAATCGTTTCATGTGAAAAACAATGCTTGGCGGAATTCACCCAACATGGCGATCAAACCGGATGTTTATACTATCAACGGGAATCCCAAATGTGAAACCTCAAATCAAAGCAGCATTAGTAAACTGTTTACATGAAACGAAAGTAAAAAGAAGACGACGTGTTTATACAGCAACACGGAACACAACGATGGCTTCGTATAATAATTTCAAGATTCCTGGTTGTCATGGAAAACGTGCTCTCCAGCCTGTGTTGCTGCAAGAATGAATAGCCTAACCTCGAACGCAATAGGCCTAATTTATGTACTGTTGTCGCTTACGAAACTAAAAAGGAGGCTAAACGTTATGCTTAAAAGCTCTGAAAGTTTTAAAATTATTTGAGTGCTTCACACTCAAGCCAGCATCGTCAGACCTTCAATTGTGAAAATTCCATTTTTTTTTTAAATTAGCGCCTGCAGTTGTAGTACGTGCCAGAGGTGTGCGTTGCAACATTGTCGTAGGAGGCGGCGTGGGGAGCCGCTGATCTTTTGAACGTTCTGATTGGGAAGCAATATCGTTACTGATGATTGTTTGGCTTGCAGTTAAATGCTTTATTGTTGATATTTTAAATCTATGAAAGATACTCTGCAATAAATACAAACAATGTAAGCATTATTGACGGTATTCTTTGCTAGCTTCGGGCCAAAACCCTATAAACAATTCAAATTTAAATTCTTTGCTATGCTTAACCAAGGCGGCTAACGTGGCCTTTTACTAGGGCAGCAATGGCGGAAAAAAGCTGCAAATAACGAAACAGAAATTAAATGTGGGAGAAAACGAAAGCATCTTAAAATTAAGCGAAACGTAGCTTAGGTCTATCCAAAATGTACAAAAAAAAACTAAAATGTGAAAAAATAACCAGCAAAGAACTTCACACCAAAAGGCACAAAGCTCAAACGTAGTCGAATGAATTTTGCACCCTCATTTTTAAGGAACATTAGCAAGTTTTGCAAAGTCACCAAAATGAGAGTAAATACAAATTTAAAATAAATTTCTATCCGCTCGGCCTATAATAGGTCTAAAGCCTGTTTCCTAGTTAACGTTATACATTTATTCTTGACGAGAAAAGAAATGTTTAATAGACAGCAAGGCCTTGAAAAGATAGGGGGGGGGGATTGAGGCCTAATGGCGCGTCGACAACGTGGTCATTAGCGCCAACCTCAGTCACAGTGCAGTCAAGATAGCTCTAAGAAGAGTGGCATCTATGTAGTGATTCGGAGATGGTTGATCGGTATCCTTGTCACACCGTCTTAATGAATTATTAATCCATGATAAAGGCTTTGCCAAAAAAAAAAAACTTTATTAATAAAAAAAACCCGTATTTTTTGTGTACATTTTTCGTATTGTGCTATTATGTTTCCTTATTCTAAGTAATGGATGAGAGTGTTTATCGACGAAACATATTTTCTCATATTTCATACACCTTGTAAAATTCAACATTACTATTTTGTGTTAATTGAAGAGCGTAATATTTTTCAGCTCCCACGAATATATATCTCTTGTTCACCCCAGCTGCTATAATGAATGTTGAACCAAAAACGATGGTAAGTTGTAATTTTCTTTTCACGATATCTCGGAAATCCAAGAAACGCGAAAAACATTCTTACGTGGTACCCTTGCCATAAAACCATAATTTCACTTCCTGTTTGAATTCCTGTTTTACTTTCGTTCTTATAATGACCTTTAAGTACGTAATTACGCCTTACAGGATTTTGCAATGGAATTTAAAATTTTAATTGCGTGGATAGACGAAAGACTTACAATACCACACCTAACCAAGCTCCATTATAGTTCTTTGATGGTCTACTTTCCAAAAGAAATAGCTGCAAAACTGTGGGTTCCTGTTATCACCCTGGTAAATTGCAAACGTTGCGCCCACGAACTCATTGACCCAGCTTCACAGAGGATTGCTTTGTTTTCAAATCACAAAGAAATACACGTTGAAGTCCAGTAAGTATCATTTTGTGCTAGTAGCTTAGGTATTACGTATTTCCAATGATTTTGTATTTAATCTATGCGACCATGAGTGTCGACGATAATGCTCCCCATGTTCCATTTCTTGTCCTCGGTCACATCTCCACGCCTCCAGAGGTCAAGGGAGTGGTCGCATTTCTTTCACTGAGAGCTTGTAGTAAAAATTTTGCTCTGCAGGTTTTTATCTAAAAGATGTGTGTGAAACATAATTCGTGCTGCAATTTCTCCTGCCTACTGGTGTTAAAAACGACAATGTAGCAATACTATATAGGAAAGAGTTTCGTTCTTCAAAATAAGGCCATCTGAGATAGAAATTGCTGATCTTGCCTCCGGCCTGTCATCAGATCTCGCGCAGACCAGAAAGTTAACGGTTCTTAGCGTTGATTGGATGAATTAATATTCTAGTGATGTTGAAGAAACAGTTCTGGAGCCAGGAATCGAGTCTCGCATCTTCTCTACCAATCGACTTTACGACAATGGATGGATATGATGCAAGCGTTACAAAATGGATGATCCAACGTCCTACCGACGTGTAGATGCTAGGCACTTCAAGCTCGTGATGGGACGATACGTAATTGTATTATTACTGTCCGTATTTCGTATACATTTGAATTACTATTCTTTTACGTCTGCAAACCCTTTTCACTAACAGAAACTCTACGGTATTGTAGAAAATCGCCACTCTTTTCGTAGATTTTTCATGGGAAAAAATGTATGCAGATGCACTGATATCATGGAGACAGAACCAGCCATAGACAATTCCATAGCTGTTTCTCGTTCAGCACCGTGCATGTTCGCAAACTCCATATAGACAAAGTCATAACCCACTTTAGCAACAAGATAGTTGTTCAGCACACTACACGCTTGCACTGACCTTGATGGATGGAATCAATATTTAGTTACCTAAGACGTGGTTATCTAAGGTGTTAGTTTATTGTTATTTATTTTTAATTAGGCTAACAAACTTTTTGTTGATATTGAAAAAAGAATTGACTTCATCTTGATTTAACAATTTTTTTTCTTTTTTAATTTTTGTTGTTGTATTTATTTGCTACATACAATCTGAATAAGCTCGTAACTGGAAATGATAATTGAAAATAAAAAAGTGTCACAGGGTTGATTGATCTGCAGGACAGGATAAACAGTCTGCGATTTCCATGAGATGCATTGGTAGTTTTTTAATTTTTTTAACTCGGCTTCATTTTACGTTATGTATAACATCATTGACAGAGTTCATTTAATTTTAACGTGTTGCTATCCATTTCCCTGTTGTTGTAGGTAATTGGTTGGAGTGGGACAGTGGGAATTGTGGATTAAGTATTCTGGGCTACAGAAGTACCTCTATAGCCTTTCACGAATGTTTTCATTGGAGGGCTAAATACGGGAAGAGCTCTTGTTCATTTTAATAACGGTATTCTAAGGATGGCCAACAATGCTTGAGTAAGATTGTCATGGCGACGTTTGAGTATTCCAATGAAGAGTAAATGATGTGCGACCAAATATTTTATAATTATTCATTTTTCTATTAAAAACTACCACTACTTGAAGTAACGTAAAATTAAGCATTTCCTGTTTAGAATAAAACAGCGTCTACCTATCTTTCTTTTGGTTTTGTGGCAATGACGTCCATCACCAACGATGGCATTTTGGGCAATCCTACACGTCCATGCCGACGAAAGCGTTCTAATGAAAATCGCTCTGCCTACCTTTGTGCATATTATTGAATGAGCTGATACAACACGCAGTCTACTTCTTAGACTGTTACTTTAAATGAAACCAATAAAATAAATGGCTTCTTTTGAAGCAAGCACATTGCTGGTCTTTATCAAAATTCTAAAATAGAAAAACGCTAATAACACAAATCCACAGTCATAATCAACCGAATAAGCAGGATGAATAATAGTGTTGCTTCTTGGCATCTCTTGTTGCTTACAGGGGGGGGGGGGATTGGGCTTAATGGCGCGTCGACAACTTGGTCATTAGCGCCAACCTCAGTCACAGTGCAGTGGTCCGGGTTGCCACTGCACTACACATTACAGAGATGTTATTCAAACCCCTAATCTAAATCTTGTCATACATCTGTACCTCCTGCAAAAAAAGAAAAACACCGGACAGGAGGACAGACTTATCACCCGCTTACAGGTTTTAATGTAAATGTGTTTATACTCACCAATGTCAGTTTTACCCGTAGTCACACTAAGAAGCTCAAGAAGCCAGTTTTCAGAACTAACTTTGGCAAACTTTGTATACTGTGCGTTCCATCAGTGTGTGTAATGCCTTGCCAGAGTCTCCAGAGACTTCAACAACGCTCGGCAGCTGGAAGAGTGACTATGACAAACTATTTTTTCACTGATGTTTTTAGCTTATTTTTTTTATCAGCTTGTTTCTTTCTATCTTATTGTTGCTGTTTTAGGATTTTGATAAGAACCTGTACTGAACGGCATGATCGAAAATTAAAGTTTTTTGTATGCTTTGAATTTGTAGAAAATAAAAGGATCATCCCAGGGACGTGCACACAGGGGCAAGCCCCTGCCCTCATGGAAAAGTACCCTTTTCGTAAAAAAAAATGGCCGATGTTTGCTGGAGCGGCGGTGAAAAACTGCCAAAGAAAGGCAAACAAAGGGGGCAAAAACGGCTAGAAAGGGGTGCAAAGATGACCAGAAAAAGGTGAAATCTAAGAAAGGGGTGCAAAGAGGGCCAGAAAACGGTTAAACAAAAAAACAAAAATCCCCAGAAAAAATTTAACTTTCCCCTTCCCTCTCGGGGGCTGTGCATGCGCGTCCCTGGATCACCCAGGAGTTTACTAGTTTAAATATGTTTTAAAAAAATTAAATAAAAATTAGCAGAATTGTGCGTGTTTGTACGATTAAAAGAGGAGAAAATAAGTGGCTTACAATGTGGTGTAGAGGAAAAAAACTAACGTTGCCTTTCTTTTACAATTTTCCTTACAGGAATACTTACACATTTGCCTGCGAGCTCGATCTAAGAAATTATCCGTTTGATAGCCAGCAATGCTCGATCGTCATTAAAAAATGTAAGACTAATTCTCAAATCATAGATGTTTTCTTAGAGTTGCGTATGCTAAGACAAAATCAAAAAGACTTTATTACACTATGGAGGTCCAGGCATAAGATAAAACCGAAAGTAGCAATGTTCTAGTTTTCATTTAACCTTCGAACTATTAGTCGGTGCTATAAACTTGGCGAATGTTTTGGTGTGTTGATATCACTCCTTTGATGGGCCGGACCATTTGGAACTTGGCGGCCCCTTTTAACAGTTTTGGTTTTGATATGGGACAGTATTATTCCTAGCAAACCGTGAATTTACGAGCAGGATCCGAAACTAAGTAAAGGAAAAACTTTTATAATTGTTTATAAATCCTACCATCAAAAGTTTCTCAAAATGAAAATAGCCACTGGGATAAAGTTGATTTCAGCACCTTTTTCTTTTCTGCAAGCTGGTCAGGATTCACTCGTGAAGCATGGTTCCCCGAAATAATTAATTTTGTTAGCTAGAATGCCACCGTATTTCGACACTCAATATGTGCAATATTTCTGCAGGTGTATGAAAGGTGCTTGTATTCCATGCTGGCCTTCCTATATGACTCAGTGCAACATTAAGTAAATATTAATTTTTCCTGTGTGAGATGGTGCCACAAAAATAAAACTGTGCTACAGCACTTCCTATAGGTGCTTGCCCATTCATTCTTTTTTCACCGGGACCGCTAACCTTGATGCCTGTGCACTCTTACTTGGTACCAGGCCCACAAACCTCGGTGCATAACTGACCTTCCTTGACACCTACCATCCTACCTCAACCAGGTCCATTCGACTTAGTACCTTCATGTCCTGAAAAGTTAAAAATGGAAATCACTGTATCGCATGAGGCGACCATGAGAATTAGTGTTCAGGGCTTGGGGAACTTCCTTTATCTGGGGTCAGTGTTAAGTTTGAATTTAAGGTTGTGTTTTGAGAGTAACTGCCTTTGCTATAACACGGCCTAGGTTAAGAATATCTCTAGACCAAGTTCCTTATTTGTGAATCAAACGTTTTCTGGGTATTGGGGACTACTGCAGCTAAAGATGAAAGATATGAATAGTAAATTTTGTGTAAGCAGCGGTTGTAGATGTTATCACTTGTAATTAATTATTGTGAACGTTTTTGTAGTTTTTACATAAGCAAAAATTCAGAACATGACCTTTTTAAGCTGCTCAAACCTTTTATTAACACGTGCAAAAATTTTGCTAAACAATGTGATGAAAAACACACAGGTTGGGTTAAGGGCATATGTTGTTTCTTCAGCATGTCTTGTGTCAGAAAGATTCTATGCATTGCTGCTACTGACTCAGGGGCTCTGCAGTGTAGCCCTTCTGTTCTGGGAATCGTTTGGGCAAAAATTGTTACATCACTTGTCATGAGTTCTGTAGAATAGTAAAGGCCTCAGAGGCTATAAACATGTCGTTCATTATATCGCTGAACAAAACAAGACTGACTGAAAATACATCTAACCTTAGGACTGTTCATCTTGTCTCAACGGGATCACAACTGTTCAATTAACAATCCATGTAATGTAATTAGATCTAGTTCATTACGTGTTCAGTTATAAAATATAATGTAATGCTCGCATGTTGTGTGTTTATACCACATGCGTATGGTTCTCAGCGTGGATTCTGAACAATGAACCGTTGTTGCAAATCCACTCTCAACAATGTAGCAAAGAAAGTTTGACGAAAGAATAGTTTCGTTGTTGTCTGAAGGGGTATTTCGTAATCAAGCTAGAATGCAATGACACAAACAAATTTCATACTTATTCATGCTTATTTTTAATACTTTTTTATATTTATATTTTTATATTTTTTTATTTTTATATAACAAAACCAGTTTATGAATAATATTTCTTTGTTATTCCTACCGATTTTCCGTTAATTTATTTGATTTGAAATACGTTGACATAACACAACAAACGTATAAAATACGACAAAATCATAAAATAACTATGGGATCACAACATTACAACCGTTCAACACCAGTTCTACTTGAAAACTAAAACAAATCAGTTCGTGGATAGCTCTCACCCTACCCGATGAAGGTTGCCTCTCAGAGAAGCTTAATGCTAGCCATGTTGACACAACTGTCTGTTATATTTTGATTATTTTTAATTTATTTGTTAAATATAAAGCTATCAAATACATGTTTATTTATCGAACACGTATGTACGTAATTAATAAATAAATAGGCAATATCTGCCACTGATGGAGCCCATTTGGCTCTCCGTCTTGTAATTCCACGTTTATTGTCTCACCGCTCCACTGTTCAAGACTCCGAAAGCATCGTCATTGCACAACGCCGAATAACCCATTTAGCCAACAAAGGTTCTCTTCTTTCATTTCTTGATTGTTACTCGATTCCGAAGTACCCCATCACCTTTCATACCGCGGAAACTCAACGCCGAATCGCCCCTTCAAACAACCTTTCGTTAAATTTTTTTAAAGAGAAGTCGTCTGAAGGGGCTGTTCGTCATTGAGTTTCCGCGGAATGAACGGTGATGGAGCACTTCGGAATCGAGTTATGATCGATAAACACGAGCACAGAACCCTTCACCAAACAAGCAATAACAATGCTGTCTTTGTGTAAACATTGTTGCACGCACAATCGTCTTGTTAAGCTTCTGAATTAAAGAACGTCAGCAGGATTTGTTGTTTGTTGCAGCCACGATTCGAACAATATGCGGTAGGGGTAGGGGCTACTTTAAATGTAATTGTAAGGTGCTCTGTAATGTGAATAATGTGTGTATATGATAGGACAGATGGCCTGTGAAGGCTAACGTCCTGTAAATAAACCTAAACCTAAATAATATGCGGTTGGTATAAGCAGGATAACCAACGGCGTCTCGGGAGTTCTGGCAACAATAACTCGTGGCTGTGCCACTCGTTGATTGTTGGCAGAATTCACGCGGCCCCGTCGGTTATCCTATGCTTACCATTATTGCCTTGGCCTGTAACCAAACTCGGGCTCGTACTACACATAGGATAACCAACGATGTCACGCGAGTTTTGCCACTAATCACGAGTGGCGAGTCGTTACCACAACGAGAACCATATGCGTGTGGTACAAGTCTAAAGCTTGAGCCAATCCAATTCTGATCCTCGACGTGACTACATATAGACTCCTTTGGCCCTTTAGAAAACTAGAATATCTTTGCCCAATATCTAAGTGATTCTTTCTGCAGTAACTTAAGGAGCTAGTCAGTGTAAAAACAAAGTGTTGGACACACGATACCACTTGTCGATGAGCTTGGTAGACACAATTTCCAGTACTTTATAAACTTGAAAATTTAACACCTCACACTTGGTTATTGTCTTATCTTTGCCCTGAACTACAAATACAACTCGGCAGATACAACTAGTGTCGATATATTCCCAAGACTCGCTTTTTAATGACATCTTCCTCATGAAAGTTTTCGAAAAAATCCAGAAAAAAGTAAAACAATCTCATGGCTTCAACAATGTCGATAGCCTTAGCTTATTGGTTAGGTTTACCAAGATAAGAAGAGGGGAAACGAACTGTTTTATAAAAAAAAAAAAATGGTGGAACTTCCAAATTTTGAGTCGATTCCATGAGGTCCGGTATTATTTTGTGAAAAACATGTATGGAATAAATTACAAATGCTACGTTTTGTTTCAGATGCATACAGGATTGGAGTACCATTTTTGCGTGAAATATTCAGTAAGCGCAAATTTGATCTCGAATCAATCAGTTCTCCGCCTGAATTTTTGCTAACGTCAATCCAAACTAAAAACTGCACCAATTCCAGTTAAGTGGCATTTTATCAGCAAGTTTAATTATTGATGTGTTGTGCATTCTCTTCCTTCTTCTTCTTCGTGCATAGTGTTCCTTTGATTTTTTCTCCTTTTTTTATATCAATGGTGGCTATTGATATAAAAAAAGGAGAAAAAATCAAAGGAACACTATGCACGAAGAAGAAGAAGGAAGAGTGCTAACCTTAACGCAACTTATTTCAGAGTAGTATACATACAAGCTAAGTTTTCGTTAACTACTAGCGTTTTACGTTTCTTTGTGCTGTGAAAAGTGCAGTACCTGTCAATTTATAGCATTGTTGTCCCAATGATGCTGCTTGCTGCTTGAGACTTGATTAGCTGCCTCAGTTACCCTACTGCGCATGCGCGGTCCTCCCTATAAAGGATGCGTGCTTGGGAAGCTCGCCATCTCTTTGTCTCAAGCTGCCGCCCATTCGACAGCTCGCTGCACCTGGATTCTTCCCCGCTGTTTTCTTCTCTTTCTACGCAAGAACTCTCCCTGCCCTCGGCGACTGCTACACGCCTGGCCTCGATCAGGTCGTGCATGTCGCTGACTCGGCAGCCTTCTCCGCCTTTTCCGTCTACCTCATGACGACGACCGCTTCACACCCGGCATTGCACGGGATGCACATGCCGCCTCCTACGCCAACATCGACCCTCCTTACCATCTGCCGTTCAACGGGATAACTGTGGCACCCTTCTCTCTGACGATGAATGTCGCACTATGCGACACCACTCCCGCCTCGGACACTGCTCTCCTCGCCCGCATCGACCGCTGCACGCCCGGCTTAGCACTGGACGTACATGTTGGCAACGGCGACACCAACGTCTCCTCGCTGCACGACGTCCAACGCCCGCCCTCTCCTTGCCCTGCCAATCCTGACAGTCGACATGCAACACACCAAGGCGCTGCTCCGAGTTACGAAGCAGAAACTCCGGGAAATCCTCGACTCGACCGGTCTATCACCTTACCGCTGAGGGCTTTCTTCCCGTCACCTCATCTCCCGCCTTGGCCCTGGATTCTCGCCGTTCATCTCCAAGGAAGGATGTCGCATCATGCGACACCGCTCTCACCTTGGATGCTGCGCTCTTCCCCCGACCGTCCCTTCCACCCATGACGACCCGTCCGCCCCCCCCCCCCCCAATGATGGATGTCGCACCGTGCGGCGCTGCTCTTGCCTTGGATGCTGCTCTCTCTCCTCCGGCCATCCTTCCCGCCCGCGTCGACCGCTGCGCGCCCGGCTTAGTACGGGACGTGCATGTCGGCAACGGCGACACCGACGACTCCCCGCTGCAAGACAGCCAACGCACGCCGCCCCCTCCCGCTCTATCGGTCTTGGCAGAAGACGTACGACACGCCAAAGCGCTGCTTCGGGACGCCAAGCAGAAGTTCCGAGAAGCCACGACTCATGCCGGCCAACCACCCGATGACTCCCCGCTAGACTAATCTTCCAGTTCATCTCACAGGCAACACAGCGTCACACGCACTGAAGCGCACAACCTCGTCGACTCGGTCTTCAGCCGCTTTGCCAGAAAGACACCAATGACTCCCCCGTCGTGCACCTCAGCTGTTCGGCATGACAACATTCGTGACTGGGCCACCTCTTCTTCACCTCATCTCCCACCTTGGTCTTGGATTTCGCCGCTCAAGGAAGGATGTCGCATCATGCGACACTACTCTCACCCCGGACGCTACGCTCTTCCCCCGACTGTCTCTTCCGCCCACGACGACCGATGTGCGCCCGGCTTAGTACGGGACGTGCATGTCGCCAACGGCGATACCGGCAACTCCCCGCTACAAAACGGACAACGCAGTCAGCCGCCCTTCTACCGTGAAACCATCAGCTCCCTCAAGTGTCGCACGATGCGACACTCCCCTCCGGGATTAAAGCAGCCCATTCGGACCGACCAGCGACCACGCTCGGACTCCCGCCGCTCTACCAACAAGACACCAACGTCTCCCCCGTCATACATCTCATCAGTACGGCTGGTTAACACTCAAGACTGGTCTGCCCCACTACGAGCCATAACACCAGAAACGTATGTCGCCCAACGTCTCACCAGCTACGAAGCTCAACCGATCGTCAGTGTCGCACGATCCTACCATTGCATCACGACACCCTCAGACGCCTCTGGCCGGACAAACAACGACGAGACAACCGTGGCCGTAAGACATTTCCACTACCGAACATCAACACACGCTGCACCGGACTACTTCCACTACAAGCCTTCCAAATCTACTGATGTAACCAAGCAGAAGCTCCGTCCACAACGACCACTGGACACCCGGCCCTGCACGGGACGTCCACGTCGTCATCACCAACGACGTCTCTCACCTCGCCGTCTCCCGTCCTTGGACCTGATGGAAGAACTAAGACACACCATGGTACTCTCCCAATATGCCAAGCAGAAACCCTCGCCCGCAACGACTGCTGCACGGCCGGTGCCGTTCGGGCGTGCGCATCATTAAGCTATAGACGCCTCTTCTGCTTACGACCCCCACCACCTTTCTTACGAGACACCGATACCTTCCGCATTCCTTACCTAAATTAAGGAAGGATCACTTCCACCACATGCCATGGCTACCATTGACGAACGTCGCACGACGCCGATCTCCCAACTCAACCTGCTCACACACTCACCAGTATCCCGCCACCGCCTGATAAATCCTCCAGACGGTCATCATTTCCGCTTTTGAACAGCACAACCGACGATCCGTCCACACCTCTGCATCTCTCCCGCCCACTGTCGCACGATGCGACACGTTTCAGGTACCCTGCGCCCTCACGCCATCTACCGTGGGACCGCCATCCCTACAGCCGCTCTTGTCGCAGTTTGTCCAGCACACAGGCTTTGCAACTATTTTGACAACCCGTGCCCGATCTGCATTTCTATTCCCTTTGAAGACTGGAAAATTATTTCGGCGCTAAACCACATCTCCTCCTTACGGAAGAAGCAAAGGACTCATTAGGAATATTCCAAACCTCTTTTCATGTCTCCTTCCCCCAAGAAGCCTCGTCCTTCATCTACCGCTGTCACCCAACCTGTCACACCGACTTACTCATTTTCCCCTGCGTCAACAACACCAATGTCGCAGCAATCATGGGTTACATCCCCTATTTCAGCGGACTCACCATCCCTCCAGGATTACCGGGAAAATCCCCCCACATTGACCACGGAAGAGCACGAAGATCCACTTCCATCGCATTTTTCCGACAACCCTTCCTCCCCACAAGAAGTTATTGTTCCGTTTTCTTCCAGTGAATAGGCCACAAGTGTCATTCCTGCTACACCACGTTCACCTAACAAGGATGAACCTATTGTGCCCTCTCCTGCTCTTCACTCTCCTCGTTCTTCTCAGTCCTCATCTGCTTTCGAAGACGACACCATTAGCCCCCCCCTCCCCCTTCCACTCCCGGACCCACCAATCTCTAGCCCCGGAACTTCCCCTCTTTTCTTCCGAATCTGATGAACCCTGTAAAATCAACCAGAAGGAGAGCTTTAAGATCATTAAACACAAGCTCAAGCTTAAGGAATCAACAAAAATTCAGCTAGATATTAACTGCCTACCAGCCAAGCCTATACTCCGCTCTTGGCAGAAAAGGATCTCATCACAACAAAGGCAGATCACTGACCTCAAGCTAGAGATCGACAAACTTCGAACCATCAACAACGAGCAACTTTTGCACTTAACCTCATTAACTCTTCATCACGCTACAAAAAGAAAAGTGCACCCTCTCCTCCCCCACCACATCAAGGCCTTTCCGACCCACAAGCCTTCGCGCCTTGGAACTTATCATGTCTTTCATCTGACAGAACTTGGAAGCCGGCCTACAAGCCCCCCGGACCCTTTCGTCATCCTGGACTTGCACAACCATCCGACCCCCGTGTCAACACCCCCCAGCACTTCCTTCCAGGCCTCTTACACGGGTGGAACCCTCGCTTGAAGACGAAACTTTTCTAGCAACCCCATCAACCCCATCCCAGAACAACCAACACAACGAAATCTCTGGGCATGGAAAAGTATCGCATCCACAGCCCGAGACCACAACCTCAGATCATTCTCCCTATGGCAGTATGATAACGACACCACGTTTACCCCACTGCACCCTGATCTCTCACCACTCTCCTCAACCCCCACTCTCGAAATCCCATGTTCCCCATGTCGGCTGAAAGCAAAGGGATTTCATTTCGGCTTCCACAACCCCTCCTCACATTAAGCCGATTCCTCATAACCCTATATTAAAAAAAAAAAAAAACACATAAAATAAAAAAAAAAATAAAAAATCCCCAGAATAATTACAGTTATCCCTTACATATCAACCTTCCTTTTATCATTTGCCCAGTCAGGCATTACCCCTCCTTTCATCTTTCACACCCTATGAACTCTCCTCGACGCACCCTGTGACTCACCTTACCCCCACCGGGATTCACCAATGAAGACTCGACGTGTGTCCTCTCCTGCTCTAACCCAAGCGGAACTTCCCCTACAAGTCCGGATGATGTCACCTCCTACTAAGGTAAACACAACATTGTGATTCTCTTTTTGCCTTACCTTTGCCATCAATTACCTCAAAAAAAATGATGGTAATCGGGGAAACCAACCCAGGTGACAGCAGCCTCAGAACCCCAGAGACTCAGTCAAAAGGTGCCCGCCGCCTAATTTGACGAGGTCGGCCTGTCAATGCTATAAATTGACAGGTACTGCACTTTTCACAGCACAAAGAAAGAACATTTTGCCGGCCCCCAGCCAGGCCGGCTAAAAATGGTTTCTTTTGCTGTAAAAGTACATTACCTTAGGCCCACCCTGCCTCCCCTCTCGAGTCACCTTTTGACACAATTGAGAGACAAAGAGATGACGAGCTTCCCAAGCACGCATCCTTTATAGGGAGGACCGCGCATGCGCGGTAGGGTAACTGAGGCAGCTAATCAAGTCTCAAGCAGCAAGCAGCATCATTGGGACAACAATGCTGTAAATTGACAGGTAATGCACTTTTACAGCAAACGAAACCATTTTTAGCCGGCCTGGCTGGGGGCCGGCAAAATGTTCTTTTTATGCTAAGGAAATTGGAACACCCAAAATGGTGCAGAAGTATAGTATGAAGCCTTCTTATTCACAGAAAAGTTGAGGATGTGGAGAGGTAGCGAAGTCGATTTCCACCATGAGGAAAAGGGAGAAAGGGACTTTCAGGTTAAGCTTCAACTTTCCCAATGCGATTGGCTGAGTTCAAAGCAAGAATTTTCGCATTCATTCAGTGATTTAATCTCGTAATCAAAGGAGGGTCAGGGGGAAATAATACATCAAAGTGAATTAATTCGTCTCACCATTGGTGCACGTCTCGTCCGGGACAAGTCCTTCACGAACGTTAAAGTGGGTTTTGGAACATCGAAAAGACAGTTTGTAAGTCACGCTACACCCCAAAGGGGTATGCTACACCCCTTTGGGTTGGGGGTGGGCATAATGTCGGGAAATGTAACGTCCTTAACTAAAATAAGGTTCTACAGACTTACAGTACGTTCATCATCCAAGGGTAAAACAGTCCTGAAGTCAATTACCAATCCGGATCTCATGGACGGGCAGCAGGGTCTCGGACGAGGCGAGACAAAATGGCGAGGTTTTACAGGACGAAAAATACAGGTAAGACCTGTGCAGTCAGAATGAAGACACAGAAGAGGAGAGTGGGAAGGAAAACAAGAATGGCATTAGACAGTATAGAATTGTTAGCGAATCATGGAGGACAATGGGGGAAAAATACAGAAATATTACAAGCAATAAAGTAAAAAAGCACACTAAACAAGGTCATCCCCCCTAGAGCACAAATCACAAGTTACAAGTGGTCAAGCTGGGAAGGTACAAATAGCCCAAAGTGGTTTACGGCCGAAAAGGCCCGGGACCATAACTGAGCCACCAAAGAACGAAACATTAAGTGGTCACACAAGCATTACAAGGAGTGGGGGACAATAAGGAAATGGTCAGCAGGAGCTTTAAGGGACATCTCACTCGACGTGCCGCAAAGCGGATCACACACTGCGTCGTAAGTCATGCACGGTTTTAAAGAGAACATACTTCGTCATTGGCGTAAACTCACTGTCGCTCCCCCTCTCCCATTCTGACTCGGCCCCATTCATGCCCCCTCCTAGTTTTGTACATGAGAAAATTTCTAATGATGAGGGTTTTTTTGTATTTACCTCCATTTCTTTGTCTGTAGTCACGAATTCATGATCCATCTTAAGAGTTTTGTCCTCAGTTTTGTCCCAAACAAATCTGTGGGCCTTTTTCTTTTTTATTCTTGTTTGTCTCCAGTATTGGGGTCCGTTCAGGGTCGAGTCCCCCCCCCCCCCCCCCCCCCCCCGGATTTTGGAGCTGCGTGTGAAGAATAAATGATGACGAATAAATAATGACATGAGTCTATGAGTCGTTCCTACGGAACTTTTCATAGACTCATGATAATGAATAAAAGCCAATAAGCCAAATATCGTGCAAGTACTTTTTAATTCGTTCGATTGGTAATGAAGGACTAGTCCTGTACCCTGTACTTCATTATCAAAATACACAGCTAAAAAAAAGTATGCATAGTTAAAAAAATTGAGTTTGATGTGATTTTAATTTTTGATAACGAAGTGTCAGCCCCACGTTTTCGAAAATACTTTGACAAAGAATGTTTGATTGAAACTTATGCACACTCTTTTGCTGTACTAGTTTCTTACTTTGCTAGTTCTTTCAGACATTGAAACAAACAAACACCCGCATTGCCTTAAGTTTTCAATACTTAACAGAATGTGCATCTTGGATTGTTGCAAACTTGTGAACCTTTCCATTCATGTATATTCCAATTTGCAGGATTTTTCTAATCATATGAGACGAATAGGGAGCCATAATCTCACACCATAGTACTGTAACGGGAACTACATAAAATAAATTGTTGAAGGACAATTTGGTATTTTCATGTTAGTATTTATACTTCTACAGGCCGTGTCAAAAAACAATAGCATTTTTATATTTTCAGGCGATCCCGATGAAGAATGTATGGCATTCATATTCCATTTGGAACGTCAGTTCACCCACCATATCATGTTGATTTTTATTCCAAGTATGCTTATCGTCATTTTGTCTTGGATTGCATTTTGGCTAACCCCAGGTGTGGGTGGACCACGAGTGGCACTTGGACTCACCTCCCTTCTAACTTTAGCCACACAATTCAACGTGGCACAACGTGACTTACCACCAGTTGCCACGATCAAAGCTTTGGATGTCTGGATGTTCGCCTGTATGTTCATGGTGTTTTCGGCTCTTATGGAATTCGCAGTTGCTAATTATTGCCACCGCAATAGAAAGACAACTAAAGTCGCACCAATTCTAGTCAGAAATCAATATTCAGTGAAGGTATGTTTGTTTTGTTCTGTCGGATATACTTATTTTTTTAAAGGTATTCGTTATAAATTCAGCACTAAGCTTCTCAAAAACAAATTCATTTTTTCATTTTGCTGTTATAAAAGCATACGCTAAAAACTAAATATACTAAACACTTTCTTAATATATGGAGTAGCCAAATTAATACAACTACGAATACAAAATTTGAAATGAACAGTGTTAGTTAGCAACTCTTTGTTTTGAACACGACAAATATATTTACCATTAAGTAAATAGGGAGTTCTTTAGTTTTCAGATAAAATATAAAAGCGAAAATATTATAAATAAAAAAATTAAACGTACCACGCATTTACTTCCAACAATATTTTACACACGAACAAACTTGGTGAGAGGCACAGGTTTATTATGTACCAAAATTGTTTCTTAATTTACCAGATTAATTTTGAAAGGTATGAGGCTTCAGCAAAATTGAATACAAAGTTAATCCTAGTTCTGTTTCCTTCGAGCACAACTTACATTAATTTGGAAATAGATTTATTTTCTTTTTGAAAACGAACTATTTTAATATAACCCAGTAGTGACTGCCATCGTTTATATGATATTTATTGCTAACGTAAGTTAAAATATTTTCGTATAAGGAGTAGGCACTCCTTGTCCTCTGAAACAAGTAACATAGCACAAATAAACCTAATATTCGCTTTCCTGGTAAAACTGACAGTAGTAATACATGTATACCGGATGTTAAACTTTTAATGCCTTCATATAGCTGGGAATGCAAATCAGAGTAAATTTGGTTGTAGATATTATTTTTGCAACTTGTTTGTTATTACGGAGGGTGCCTTCTCCCATATATAAACATTTTAACTTTCATTCTTCACAGTTATTTTGTGCTCATATCAATGTGTTCACCATTTATTGTAAGCCAATTAAGCCAATATTTTATTGTGCGCGCAGCGTATCTTGAGTCCTGCAAGTATTTAGTGAGCGGCTACGTCTTCCTGGAGAGAACGGCTTTAATCGACGGCCGCCATTGTTTTTGTAACCATCTTGGATATCAACAAGGCACTCTGCTACTAAAAACGTACAATCGATTATCTGTTTTCGTTCTTGGGCGAACTCAAGGTAGGCCGCGGACACTTATATAAACAACCTGCAATCTGTAAAGAAAACAACAAAACAGGTAACCAAACAAACGCCCATACTAGTAGACAGGGGCATCAACAAAGCTAGTCTGACATTTAAATGATGTTTTTTTTTTTAATATATATATAAATCGCCGCACACGTATTAAATGGCTGCACCATGCTGCTATGACGCTCATTTGTCGGTTTATCTTCTAAATGCAGCATTGCTTCTTTTCACACAATGTTTGTTGGTTACTTCTTCAGCATACTGGCCTTTGAAAAAACGTTTAATATTGATGTGATGACGAAATTTATCAAGCCATTTGTTTGTTTTACAATTTTTATCGTTCATAGAGTTCTCGGAAGGATTCACTAATACGTCGTTTCCGCAAGCCACTCCCAAGAATTTCAGAGAAGGTGCCACAAACTGAAGAGGACGATCCCTCTTCATCTTCTATCGATTTCTACGCAAGAATTGTTTTTCCAGTTGTTTTTATTATCTTCAACATCACTTATTGGAGTTACTTCACCAGTAACAAGTGATGAATAAAAAATAATAAACGTACTATTTCTAGCAATTGTAATACTTCAACAGTTAACCTTGCTACTGAATAACAAAGAAATGAAGATATGAAAGTTGATTGCAACACGGTTTTAATGCACCGAGTCTGCATGTGATGTTGTGAGACGTTCTTGACATGAATGAACCTTAACATTAAGGGAAACGCCGTCAGAGTGAAAGGTTTTGTTTTGAAACAGGATCTTGCTCAACACGGGAAAGGCACTAGTCAGGCTTGGACTGGACATAGTGCCATTGTGCCAATGGCACAGGTGCCCTTTGACTACCATACTTTCGACGCCCCTGTGGGCTTTTGGATTCCCTGTCCACTGATGACCTTTTCTTTCAGACACAAATTCCCTTCTCTCATCTTCCTCCCTTTACTTAAGTTTTTAACGCATATTTTAAACTCTCCCCCCCCCCCCACAAACGCACTGCAAAATTTACTAAAATAGCATAACTTAAAATGTGTGTTAAAGAATTCACTCCTATGCCAGAAATGACGACAGAATACGAAAATAAGCAAAACCTCTTGAGCTCGACCCCGGACTTTGCTTCTGCTTGGGGTGTTAAGAGTGCTTCCTAAAACCCCTAGACGGTTGAAGGCACCGTAACTTTACCAGAGTTTCGTGTAAAACGCATGGCACCCCTCCCCGGTCATTCAATGAATGGCACAGGCGCCCTTTCCTACCCAGTCCGACTCTGGGTGAACATTTATTTGGTTAAGAAAATTGTCAGAACAATCGTTTGGA
>JAHWFP010199863.1:0-27280 GCA_023313725.1 Lithobius niger
CGTCTTCATGTTACCGTACACCTACACCGACTAATGACGTCCCTTTGGATTTATCTTCAGCTTTGTCACAAATTTCCCACGCCTTACGCCGCAGTCACTCATTAACTGCAAAAGAAGTGCACAGGCTCATGGACCATGCCATCAGAAAATTCAGCTACAAAAGCGGTCAAAGCCTCCTTCGCCTCAAACTGACTTAACTTCTTACACTAAAACCTGGCTAATCTCCACCAATCCTGCTGCCAAACGCCTCACCACAACGGCAGGACCATCTTCCAAGCGACTTCGCATTTCACAACCGTCCAGTTATACAAACCCTTCGCCTACGCCAAAGACCACTACGCCTACGTCAACGATCATTACGCCAGCGCCTACGCCAACAAGAGCTTCACCCTTCCGAAAACCTTCGGCCCTACTGACACGCAAACGTCGACTCCCTTCTCCGTCATCTTCATCGTCATATGACTCTCAAGATAACTCGGATTTAGACACCGCCTCAGCACTCAACAATTCCTCCCGAAATTCTTCATCTTCTCGGCATGCTTATTTCTCCAACGATGACTCTGAAGAAGAAGAAGACAATTATGAATAAACATCAACCATTCCTCTTCGCCGCCTACTCAAAACAGTTGAAAAAGCTGTACCAGCGGCTTTCCTATACAAACCTCCACCAGATACAGCCACCCCAAACTATAAACCAAGGCCTTGCTACCGGTTTTGGTTTTAGTCAACGAGACCACCAAAAAAAAAACGAAGGATGTTAGGACAGTCCACGACCCTGTCAACAACACTTCTCCGCAACGGCGGCACCCTTCTGGGATAGGGTGAACCCCTCATCCTCGACCAAGAAACCCCACCAATACGACCAGGAAAAGAAAACTGGTACTTCCGTCCCCTAGTAGAAGGTTCTGCAAACCCAAGAAATTTCGAAACATACAAAGAAACGAATTCCTTACTTCGGAAACAAAAATCGATTTTGAATCTTCTCTGTTCATCCCAAGGAAGATCGAAGTAGCTTCCGCCATCATCAAAGACAATGACAAGCTTCTCCACTTCTACACTTCGGCCTCCCAGGCTGACGTCATCCACACGGCAATCAACGCCCTATCTGAAAAACTTGCTTCAGAATCAAGCCGAACAGAAGCAACTCGTCTAGCGTACCTAATCAATCAGTTTTTCAAGAAAGCTTCTTATGCTACCTTCCATTCTTTCAATTGGCTCACCAAAGCACTGTTAAAGTCCACCTTCATCCAACATGAAGCCGCCTTGAACACATCTTCGAAGCTCAACGAATCAAATCGTCACATCCTACGAAACCTTCCGATTTATTCATCCCAAACACTCTTCAACGGCCAAATTCCGAAGATAGCACCACACCTAGACACCTCCAAAAAGCCAAAGGAATTCAAAAACAAACTGAGAAACAATTTCAACTCTCAACAAGCCTTTCCAACAAAGCAACGAGAAGAAAGTCGCCCCTCAAGCAATAACTCGAAAAATTACTACAACAGAGATGATACCAGAAACTACGACAACCGTTCCTTTCGTGGGAAATCTTCCAACCGAGGCAAAAGAAAGTTTAAGAAACAAGCGACATTACTTACGTTCGGAGGAAAATACGCGATATTCGTGACAGGCAAGAACGATATAACAATTCTTGGCGAATTTTCGATAGTCAATTTGCTGTTGGTGGAGAAACCTAGCCGGCTATCATCTTCAGGCACGTAATAAAACTCCAAACACTACCACCTATTTACAGTGCATTAGAATTCGAAATTGGCATTAACTTGGCCTTCGATATTTACAAGGTATATACAATGAAGGTGTGCGACGCTCATGTACTGCCTCCGTCATTTTGAAGGCCATGATTCCACACTTTTTTCTCATACGCCCTCTGAAATCAGTATCCAGTAGGAACTGGATTGAAGGGTTAGACGCGTATTGTGTATTTTCCTCCGTACGTAAGTAATGTCGTCTGCTACGTACCAGAGTATGAATCTAGACGTTTTAAAGAAACAAGCCCAACCGAAATTTGTCCTACGACCAACGGAGCCGCCACTCCTCGCCTGGAGCATGCAGCAAAGCCCGCAGCACTCGTTGACTATCATCAACAAATATCAATCCCAGTCAGTGGACGCCTACGCCATTTTCTACCCGCCTGGGAATGAATCACCTCCGATCCATTCATCCTAAAAATCATAGCCAACGGTTTTCACCCAACCTTCACATCAAAACCACCTCTGACGTCTCCACCACCCTGGCGTCAAGCTTCACCACCTTCAAAGGCACTCTCGACAGAAATCCTCACCCTTCTCAAAAGGGAAGCCATTCGAGAATGCCCAAATCCCCCACGACCAGGTTCCCAATACCTGTCAATTTTAGCATTGTTGCCTCAACGATGCTGTCCTTGCCTTGAGACTTAAGTTCACGACGGCCGCCTCAGCCACCCGATCGCGCATGCGCGATCCTCCCTATAAGAATGCGCTCCGGGGGATTCGGCATCTTTGTCTCAAGCCGCCGTAGCGGCTGTTGTCTAGGCTTCGTCCTTCTTTGGTACCTTCGTCTCATAGGGGGCTCGATCGGGGGCCCATACGTTGCCTCCTGCTGACGGCTTGGATTACCGTTGTTCTACCATCCGACACCGCCTGTCCCTACCCCGGTTGCTGGTTGGACTGAAGTCGTCGTGGCCCCTTTCCGTTGCTTACCAGGATCGCCCCCACTTGAACGACACCCCTACCTCGTCCTGGCCGGCACGACACACCCGCTCCGCCTCCTGTCGTCGCCCTGGATTGAAGTCGTCGTGGCTCCCTTCCCGTTGTCTCCCGGGATCGCCCCACACTACTCGGCACCCTCACCTCGTCCTAGCCAGCACGACACGCCTGCTTCACCTCCTGTCGTTGCCCTAGATTGAAGTCGTCGTGGCTCCCTCCCTTTGTCTACCGTAATCGCCCCACGCCGGAACGGCACCCTTGCCTCGTCCTGACAGGCACGACGCGCCTGCTTCGCCTCCTGTCTTCGCCTTGGATTGAAGCCCGGGATCGCCCCACACCTGTATGGCACCCACGCCTCGTCCTGACCGTCACGTCCCTTGCGACACGCCTGCTTCTCCTCTTATCGTCGTCTTGGTTTGAAGTCGCCGTGGCTCCCTCCCGTTGTCTCCCGGGATCGCTCCACACTTGAACGGGATCCACGCTCGGCCGGCCCGTTCCCTACGACACCTCCGGTCACCATTTGGATTGAAGTCGTCATGACTCCTCCCGTTGTCTCCCGGGAGCGCCCCGCACTTGAACGACATCTACGCTTCGTCTTGGCCGACACGTCCCCTACGACACCACCTGTCACCTTTGTCCCCCACGACACCGTCCGCTTCCAGCTTCCTATCGTCGTTGGGATTGAAGACGTCGTGGCTCCCTCCCGTTGTTTCCCGAGATTGCTCCACGCTGGAACGGCATCAGCCTCTCCCTTTTCCAGTCTTCCCCATTCGACATCACCTGTCGCCATGTTGGTGTCGTCCACATGGACAGAGGTCGCCGTGGCTCCCTCCCGTAGTTTTTCCGGGATCGCCCCACACTGGAATGACTCCCACCCTCACCTTCTGCTCTCCTCACCACTCCCTTCATTTCACACGACTCCACAGATCACCGAAATAAAGTCATCGTAACTCCCGGCCTCGGTGGATCTTGATTCGTATCAGCCTGGCTGGCTTTTCTCTACATCCCGCTTCAGCTCTGCCCTCGCCGAGTTGGTCCCTCATTCCACTTACATCATCTGCCATACGCCCTTTTTTTGCTTCATACGGGACCCGACCGGGCCTCTTCCCTCTACGAGTCGGGCCCCGCGTCAGCCTTCGTTCCGCACTCACCTGACACCTTGACGGAGTGGAGGGCCCCACGGCCGCCGGACCGGGCTGACTCCTCCCTTCCATCCCGTCGGTTATTTTTCTTCGACCTCTATGGGATCACTATGACAGCCTCTGCCGGGCTCTAGCCCGCTCTTGGGCCCCTAGTCTGGAGCTTGGAACCAATGTACCCATCCCACTGACTGCCATCCAAGCCCGCCCCTGTCGCTCACACGATTCCTGATCGCTACGCTCTACCATTCACCAACCGCCCACATTCCAGGGCCGCGATCCATCCCCTCACCGCACGACCCTCATCAACCAATGCCTACCTGGACGATAGGATTTTAAACGACAAGTCATCTTCTTTTCTAAAAACAAAAAGAAACTACCGGTACACCCTAAATCTCCTCTCCCAGCTGGGATTCGGCATCAACTTCCCAAAATCAAGACTCGAACCCAGCCAATCATTCCTCTTCCTCGGAGCTCACTTCAACCTCGTATCTGCAACAATCTCCCTTCACCAGAACGAATCGTGAACACCATCCAAACTTGTTGGAATTTTCGCAGCAAACCCAACCACACCTTAAAAGACCTGAATTCCCTAATAGGAAAATTGGATTCCATGGAAGCACTTGTCCCCTACGGAAGATGGATGACAAGACCTCTACACCACTTCCGCATAGATCATTGGGGAACGACCACGGACGAGATCCTCACAAAACCAACAAACCATCTTTCTTATTTGCCAAAACATCTTAACCTGTTAATTTTGCATTACATTGCCCCAATGGAAAAATACCGGCAAGCGGTGTGTACTGTGGCGTGAGTACGACATTGCAATTCAAAGTTTACACTTCACAATCACAAACAATCACAAACTCGGTCCACTTGAATTTTCGGTGGAATTACGCAGCGTCCACCTTCTTCAGAAGTCCAGGCAAAAAACGAAGTACAAAACGAGGTTCACATCAGTTGCTGTTCTCTGCTGCTCGTCTCACTCGTGGCTAGAACCCACGTTTTGAGTGAATCAAGACGGAATACGCTTACACCTCTTGCTGCATTGTCTCAACTGTGGCTGACCCCACGTCTCGAGGGAAAATCAAGTCAACAGTTGCTGTCTACTGCTGCTTGTCTCTCTCGTGGCTAAAAACCACGTTTGAGGGTAGATCCAAGACGTGCGCCGTTTGCACCTCTTGACGCTTGTCTCATCCGTAGCTGACCCCACGGCTCGAGTAAAATCAAGACACCGGCCGCTTGTCTCGTCCATGACTGACCGCACATTTCAAGTAAATCTGACAACAGTTACCGTTCACTCTGTTCCTCGGCTCATACGTGGCTAAAAACCACGCTTCAGATTGTAGAGTCAAGTCGGAAGTATTCACACGGAAGTTCTCGGCCTCTCTTGCGTCCGCCTTACCGTCCTTTCACTCACGACCAATGCTGGGTATCCACCGTAGTCCTCGCCGACGACGGCTCGACCCTCCCCGATGCATCCATCAACACTCTTTTCATCGCTGTTACTATTCAAGATCTGCTAACCGTCCTTTCACCCACATCAACAGTGGGTCTCCACCGTAGTCCTCCTCACCGATAGCTCGACTCTTCCTGATGCGTCCATCAACACTCTTTCATCGCTGTCACTATTCAAAATCAGCTCACCGTGCTTTCATCCACTACCAACGTTGGGCCTTCACCGTAGCTCTTGCTACCGACGGCTCGACCATCCCAATGCGTCCATCAAAACTCCTTTCATCACCGTTACTGGTCAAGATCAGCTACTATGGGATGGCCTACGGGCTCCTCCCACTAGCCGATGGATGTCTTGTCTCTCCGTCAATTCTGCTGAAGTTTCTTACTTCCTGCAAATACTTACCTTCAGTAATTATGCTAAAACCACCTTTTTACGCTATTTACTGCTCGCTTATGAACTAAAAACACCATTTTGTACGTTCTCCCTAAGCTTTTCTCCACTGCCGCCAGGCGGCGCTGCACGTCCTTACCGACGTCAGCGCCCCCACCAGTCCAACCGCATCACTTTTCGAGCACTCCCATCGTGGATGGTTGTGCGAGTTTTTACTGCGTGCTTCGCGAATTAACCAACGCGTATTATGGACTACAACGACGGACTTCGATGTCAAGAAGTGGATCCGACGAGCGGCTTATTGGAAAGCAGCACGGTGGGAACAGGATCGAAGCACGGCAACGGTCGGTAGACGGTAGGCTTAACGGATACGGCCATGGCGGCGGTGTGTTTGGTCGGCCGGTCCAGGGCAAGATGGCGGCCGAGAATGAAGCCTTTGTGATTCGTGGTTACGGAGGCGTCGTTGCCTCCCGTTCTTCCCCGGGATGTTGTTCGTGTTGAAATATCA
The DNA here is from genome assembly GCA_023313725.1 of Lithobius niger. Lineage (NCBI taxonomy): Eukaryota > Metazoa > Arthropoda > Chilopoda > Lithobiomorpha > Lithobiidae > Lithobius > Lithobius niger. The sequence continues at coordinate 6,208 of JAHWFP010199863.1, forward strand.
TTTTTTTTCATGCAGATGGTGATTTGTAGAGTGAGCCAGTGGAGTTGTCACCGTCCCGCAAGGCAGGTCCGTGCCGATCCGATGGCGGGCGTTAGGTGAGTGGCCGACAGTGGCGGTAAGTTGAAAACCAGTAGTGTTGAGAGGATGAATAGGACGACCGCTCCCGGTGGGGAAAATAGCGGTGCGGTTCCTACACTGAGTGGTAAAAAGCCGGCCACGGGCGCTGTCCGTGGTCCGACTATCCCAGCAAAAAAAAAAAAAAAAAAAAAAAAAAAAAAGTTGCAAGTGCCGCGTTTGGACATAATTGCAATGCTGGTTGAGCCGAGGGGTGCAAATTGAAGCCGGTTTTTAACCGGACCCACGCTGTCGCCACTGGCAACACGTGTGTAGCACCATCGGCGACACTCAGTAGCTACTAGACGCTGATGCAGCGGGACAAATTGTCGCCGTCCTGTAGCCAGTTGTCACCAGGAAAAGTAGCTGTATGACGCTGACGCAGCGGGACACATCGTCGCCGTTCTGTGGCCAGTTGTCACCAGGGTAGTAGCTGTTATGACGCTGACGCAGCGGGACACATTGTCGCCGTTCTGTAGCCAGTTGTCGCCAGGGAAAATAGCTGTGTGACGCTGACGCAGCGGGACACATCGTCGCCGTTCTGTAGCCAGTTGTCACCAGGGTAAGTAGCTATTATGACGCTGACGCAGCGGGACACATTGTCGCCGTTCTGTTGCCAGTTGTCACGTTAAGGGTGTCACATGTCGCCGGTGAGCATTGTGTCGCCAATGGTATGGTAAGTGTCTCCATGGGCGTTTGCCCATAGGCCTATGTGTTTATGATATGTTAGGGTATGTTCACATTAATCGTTATTGCCTCTACATTTCTTTGGTCCTGGAATGGCAGCTGCGTTGGCTCCTGCGGTGTGCATCAAGACATGGTCTCACTGGAGTTTGGCAACTTGGACGGTTAGTACTATGGGTTTGAAGTAGGGATCTCCCCCCTCCTTTTTGCCTTCGACTTTCTTCTCTTCCTTGGGTCCTTAGGCTGAGTGGGGGGGGTGAATCTGATGCCCTTTGGGGTCTGGCCGCTATATGCGGTCGCACGGGGCCACTATGCCCAATTTTTTCTTGCGAATCGCAAACAAGTTTTATTGTGTATGCATTGTTGCCTCTTAAGGTCAAACCAAAACATGTGAATGGAGCTGTAGTTTGTTCATCTGGTTCGAGTACGAGTTCCCTTGGCTTAAGTAGGAATCAGAAGGGGGACTTTAAAGTACGTGTTGAAGTTATATCCAATTAAAACCTGACACTCGAGGCTCGGTCATCAGCGTAAATTGGGCCCGATACATTTCCATAACTCCAAGGTGGTACATGGATACTAGTGAGTGAAGCCTAACTCTCCTCAGTGTGAGGTCTGCAAGGTAACCAAATCGACTAGGACCAGTTTTAAGGGTATTGGTGCTTTGCAGAGTAAGAAGCCCCTCGAGCTCCTTCACATGGATGTTTGGGGCCCAAGTCGCATGGTATCCTTGGGTAATTGTAGATATGTGCTTACTTTACTTGATTATTCTCGTTATGCAGGGGTGTTTCCCATCGCTAAGGAAAGCGGTGTGTTTCAAACGTTTGTTGACTTTCGTGCCAGGAGGGAAAGACAATTTAGCTTCAACTTTGTAAATGTTCGCACGGACTGAGGTACGGAATTTTGTGATTATATATGTAGGTTGGGTATCAGATATCAGCGAACCAATGCCTACTCACCAGCTATGGCTGGAATCGCTAGACGATTTAACCGCACGTTGTTAGAAGGGGTACGTGCAATACTTCACGAGACGTCTCTGCCACGCAATCTTGGGTAGAATTTGTATGTACGTTCACCTACCTGAAGCATAGGTGCCCTCACTCATACTTAGGCTTTAGGGTCCCTTGTACGGTATTGTTTGTTCGAGGTGTTTCAGTCAGACATTACGAAGACCTGGTGCAATGTGTTATGTACACTTCCATAAGCCGGGAAGGGATACCCTTGACGTTAAAGCTGGGAGGGGGTATTCATTGGCTATGCGGTAGACAGTAGGATATAGAGTGGAATCCCCATACTTACTTGGTCATTGAAACTAAACATGTGACTGTTGGTGAGGTTTAGTTATGGGGAAGGGAGGTGGTCCTTGCAGTATAGGCCTCAGAGTGTGCCCAAACCCAGTCTAAGTGCAACTACATTTAACTGTGGGATGGGACTTAGTTCGGGTACAGTGTCAGAATCGGATGGTATTTCTAGGGTAGAAGCAGAAGTTATGACTGAGGGCCCACTAACCATTGAAGAAGTTCCTCCTCGACCATTCATTCGTAGTAATAGTGTAGGCTCCTCCCCCAAATTGGCTCCTTTAGATTTTCAGTATTGGTGTAGGGACGTAGTAGTCCGTCAGACGGGGCAAAGGGTAGGTAGGTTGGATGTGTACTATCACACCCCAGATGGAATTATGTTCTGCAGTGTTAATGATGTCAAATAATATTGTGTAGAACGGGGATGTCAGTTTGAACTGAACCACTGTTCGGTTTTAGGGGTAGACGAACACCTGTTTTCGGAACTGTATCCACTAGTGGGCAGGATAGTCCTGTTGATTTCTGTGATGCTGCGGCATACGTGTGTATTGTTGGGCCAATTATCTATGCAGAAGCCATTGCCTGTCCTCACAAGTGGGAACGGTCCATGGGAGACGACGTTACGTCCTTAAGACAAGAGGGGTACATAGAGGTTAATGTAACTATTTGGAAGTGGGGATGTAAATGGATATACAAGGTAGAAGAATACCGACGGAAGCGTTAGACGTTTCCGCTCCCGACTAGTAGCTCGGGGGTTTTGTCAAGCAAGCAGTGTGGATTTTGATGGAGTATTCAGCCCAGTGTGAATTTTGTTTTAGGTTAGATTCTTTTATGTATTATGGTATCCATTCTGAAGTAAACAAATGTTGATTTGGATATCCAGTGTGTGGTACGTTTGATTGCAAAACCTTCGTGAAAATCCCCATAGGATTCAAACCTGGGGTTCACCATGGTACTGTGTGGCTATTGCAAACAGCCGTATATGGTCTTCACCAAAGTGGGTGACTGTGTTGGGAAGAACTTGAAAGGCCATTAGTGATGATGGGATTTTCTCAGTTCTTGGGACTTAATCTGTGTTTTTCATTTTGGTTTAGATGCAGTTTTATGTGGATGTTTGCTTTTGTTAACCAGAATCGAAACTCTTAGAGCAAATGTAGTAACGTTGCTTGAATCCGAATTCGAACTCACGTCTTTCGAAGTAAAAAAAAAAAAAAAAAAAAAACCTATTGGGTGTTGCCTTCCTAAGAATTGATGGCATGACAGTAATTCATCAAATCTTACTTTGCACAACTCACGGAGAGGTATGACGTCGATGAAACGTGTACGGTGCGTGTGCCAGTTCATGTCTGCAGGTACTGGTGTTCAAACGAGGCGTGACGAAGATGAGACAATTGTACATTTCCCATACAGGTCACTAGTAGGAAGTTGTTGTATGGAGCTTCTAGAACAAGGCCTGATATTCTTTTGGGTGTTATAATATTGTCCCAATATACCTATGCCTTTACGTCCATTCATATTCGCTTATTGTTGACCATACTGCGATACTTATGTGCTGTCAGTACGAAACATTATGCTATCGTTCTTTCAAGTGTCACGTGATCTGAATCGTATGCCTGTGTAGCTGCATCTTGGGCAGCCGATAGAGTCGACCGGCGTAGTTTCGGTGGGCACATTGTATTCTTGGGTAGCGTGCCTGTTTTTTGGGGCTGTGACAGCAGGGTATGGTGTGCCTCAGTACAATGGAGGCGGAATTCATTGCACTGTTTCCGGCTGTAGGAGTGTTGGCCTGGCTACACAGTGCATGTCACATTCGGTATTGGCACCGTTGGCTACAACACCTTCATTGTACTGTGGCTCCCATTCTGCCATCCACTTTACTAGGTATGAGGTGAGAATCTTGAGGTCAAAGCACATTGCCATTAAATGTATGTTTTTGGGGGATTGGCTACGAATATATTTCTGGTTATATAACGTGCCGTCTGCACTAAATGGTGCAGACATGTTGTCGGAATGGCTGAATCCAGGGCGGTTGAATAGGCTATGTTCAGCGGCGTTCTATAATTGTGACTCATAAGTAATGTTTTACCTTCTGTAGCATTGTGTTTGCATGAGACGGATGGGAGAGTGTGTTCGTTGTCATAGCCTAACTATGAATGGTTCTTCCCAGCAGAGGTTTTACAGTGTTCATGTTGTTGTTTGATATGTCAAGGTAGGGTTAAAGGCCTGAAACTGAAATGTACTTTCCCCAATTCAGGAAAGAGTGTTTGGAAGCCTGGTCGGTGGTTATGCATTGTGCATGCCTGGAGAATTGTATCTGGCTGATCAAGCACTTTAGCCTAGTGGGAAGATACCTTCCGGTTTCGGACGGAGCGACCGCTCACGCGCGTTCTGGGGTTGACGTGGGCAGCAAGGGATGCACACTGCAGTCTTGTTGTTTACGTCATGTTTGTTTTAAGCCATGTGGTCAAGTGTTGTACCTTTCGAAATGTCGCTATTACATGTACAGTTGTACTTCAGTATTTCTTCTGGACCTGCTTTGAAACAATACGGTAATTGTAGGTTTAGGATTTCGCTGGAGTAGCGCGGACATTTCTTACACTCTTGGTGCGGGACGCCGCTGGACGTAGCAGTAGCAGCGTGCTCCCTGCGCCGCCCGACCCTGTTTGTGCGTACTTCCTTGAGGGTCCCGAGTGGCCTGGGGCGGGCGGATCTGTGGTGCAAGCCATGTTGTGGCTGGCCAGGCTTTCTGGGGGTGAAGCCCGAGTCGGTGTGCCTTGTTTCAGTGTGTTATTCTGGCTGTGCTCCATTACGGCAATTCTAATGGAGCGAGCCGGTTTTCTGGGCTTGTGTGCCGTGTTCCTGAGCTAGGTTCTCAAAGATGAGGTGGAGGTACTGCCAGGCGTGGGCTAACTCACCCGGCCGTTGGTTAGGGACCATGGGCCTCTCTACGAGGGCTTGGCATCGCTGGATACCTGGTCCTGGTGGGTTGGTCGCCTTTTGGTTCTTTATTAGTGTTTTGGTGGCAGTGTGTGTGTGGTTTAGTAAGCTTGTTCTCCGGGGTTCCTGGTTGGGGTGGTGATTCCCGCCTCCTGTCTGACAAATTCAGCATAATTACTGAAGGTAAGTATTTGCAGGAAGTAAGAAACGAAAATTTTAACTAGTGAAAATTAGTTTTTACTTACCTAAAATACTTACCTTCAGTAAGGACCCGCCCGCCTCCCCGCAATCACTGAACCGGAGTGCCCGTGAAAAAGTGATGCGGTTGGACTGGTGGGGGCGCTGACGTCGGTAAGGACGTGCAGCGCCGCCTGGCGGCAGTGGAGAAAAGCTTAGGGAGAACGTAAAAAATGGTGTTTTTAGTTCATAAGCGAGCAGTAAATAGCGTAAAAAGGTGGTTTTAGCATAATTACTGAAGGTAAGTATTTTAGGTAAGTAAAAACTAATTTTCACTAGTTAAAATTTTCGTATTTATCAGCTGGGTTAACCTTCACCTGGCTGCTGCCGCATCTCGTCAACTTCCACCCAGGAACCACAGCGTTCCTACAGGTAACCTCACCACTGCGTCCACATGCCTCACGGAATACTTTAATGCCAACCTGACGCTCCACTGTCCACCACATCTTGTGCCTGCAGCACTCACATCCAAAACTCTGTTACGCCTTTAAAGCTGCAAACGTGGAACGCTCCTAAAACACAAAAGACGGGCCCGCAATTGTCATCTACGTACCCTCTCCCCGGGAATGCTACCCCGGCCACGGCACCCCAACCCCGGCCAGCTTTCACTTCGCACCCGACGCTTACTTGCTGTATGTTTGTCACGAAGTAGACGGTTAGCGGCCCTGCCATCACGTTGCTTTAAAAAAAAAATGCGGGTTGCCGCATTCACCACCAACGACCAGTGCGTTACAACACCGGGCTTCCACCAGACGCAAGCTCTCCAGCACTGTCGATTCTACCTGTTAACCAGTTCTTTCCATCACCGTTCTTTCACCACCGACTGCTGTCGGGGTTGCTAAGTGGTGTAAACCTTATGGCGCTCTAACCACCCCACGGAACACTCCACTGTGGATTTGCCGATCCCACAAGCACTCACGCTGTAGCTCTGCACCCGTCCTTTCACCACCGACTTCTGTCGCCATTGTCACACACCGATGATCACCCCATTCCCTGGCCCCTTGCCTCCCGTCGGAACACCGCACCCAAAGCTCCCGACTCTCCTGCGCTCGCCTTACCGTCCTTTCACCCTCGACTAATGCTGGGTCTCCACCGTAATCTTCACTGACGACGGCTCGACTCTTCCCGATACGTCCATCAACACTCCTTTCATCGCTGTTGCTATTCGGGATCGCCACCTGCTGCTTTCGGCGCTGGCCCATCCTTGACTACGCATGCCCTTGGCTTTCGTTTCCCATCAAGACCAAAGCCCGCCCCAACGGGATCAACGCCGTGACCATGATGGATCATCTTGACCATCTTCAAACCCGCCTTCCGGAGCGCCTACCAGCGACCATTTCCTTCACCCTTTGAGTCACCTTTCGTCGGGTCCTCACCTCCCGTGACGAGTGATGATCCAGCTTCGCCCACCTGCCGCAGCCCGGTGGCCATCAGTCTTTGAGACAGCTGACCACCGAAGCACCACCCTGGCCCTTTCACCTAGACGATGGGGCCTCTGCCGGTCCTAGCCCCCTCCATCAATGACGGCTCGGGACACTGTCACCGGCTCGGCCTCCCGCCCTCCAAACATCCTCCCATGCACGCAGGGTTTGAGTGAAGAGGCAAACGAGTGACGCTGTCACCTCTTCTAGCATCACCGCCTTGGTTGACCCAATGCTTCAAGTGTAGATTTAGACGACCACGACTGTCTACACTGGCGCTCATCCGGTTCGTGTCTCTCCATTGGATCCAGAAGGCTGTTTTCTTGCGACTTTTACAGCCAGCGTGTGCTGTTCCAAAATCCAAGCTCTTTGGGCCAACACGGCCTACTATGTCTTCAGACAAAGTTTCTCCTCTGTAATCCTCCACCCAGGATCAACCTTCAGAACAAAAATGCAAAACCATTTGTGGCACCCAACCCAACACGTTCCCGGTCCTATTCATCGAGGGATTTGAACCCGAACGTCTTCCTTATCCTGTCACAGCACTACGCTTCTTTGTACTCAAACTCAACACGACGACATCCACAGAGGAAGAAATCCAACTCTTCCTTCCTGTCGACTCCCAATCCAACGAAACCTCCATTACGTTGGTGTCGCGCTGGATCAAAAAGACAAACGAAGTATCTTACGTAAAACAGAGCACGAGCCAGAATGTGATTATGACCCTAAGCGACCCTATTCCACCAACACACCCAACCCCTACAGCTACACGGGTGGCTACTATCATCGAACTCTTCCAAGAGACAGGAATTCGTCCAGAACAAGCAACCCGAATTGCTAGCAAACTTATACAAAAATCAACAAACAAAATCTATGACAACCACTGGAAAAGGTGGTTTCATTGGTGTATCGGAAGAAAAATCAATCCAGTCAATCCCTCTATACCCGACCTCCTAGAATTTTTTGACACGCTGTTTAACCAAAAGTTAAAGGCCTCCACCATACTCGTCTACAGATCAGCTATACATTCCGTCTTTAAAGCTGTAACCAACCATCACCTCATCGAAAATTACAACATCTCTTCACTCATCAGATCTTTTGAAAATGAAAGACCATCCATCAAGATACCATTCCCGATTGGGATCTCACCATCGTCCTGGAATCCCTACGGAAAGCGCCTTGCGAACCCATGCACCACAGCGATCTGAACTATCTAACAAGGAAAACAGTTTTCCTAACAGCTCTCGCCACAGGATGCAATGCAGCGTTGCAGTGCAATACAAGCACTTTCCATCGGCCCAGCCTTTTGTTTCTTTTATGAAAACCATTCCGCAATCCACTTGAAACCCAGAGCAAAAATGCAAAAACCATGCGAACCAACCAAGCCAATTGTAATTCCGGCATTAATGAACATCACCACAGACGAACCCGAGAAACTCCTGTGTCCAGTGCGAGCTCTACGTTATTACATTAAACGAACCGAAAACCTAGAGTTTCGCAAAGGCCGCAATCAACTGTTCCTTCCCTTTAAAACCTCTTACAGCGAAACAACAGCAAATATGATAGCATCATGGATCAGAACGGTCATAAACAAGGCTTATGAAGACATCGCCAACGACCACCCAGACGTCAACATCAGGGCAACGGCACACGAACTAAGGGCAATCTCAGCTTCTTGGGCATTCCACAACAAGATCGCCATAGCCGACATCATGGATGCAGCATCCTGGAGAAACCAGTCCGTCTTCACCAGCCATTACTTCGGGGATATGACAAGACAAGAAACTGGATTACACCGTCTGGGACCCATAGTCGCTGCCAGACTGATAATTCATCCTCCTTAAGCACTAAAACAACTGATGTCCTAAAACAGATGTCTTGAAGCTGATGTTGTGAAGCAGATGCAAGGCTCTTCAACAATTTTTCCAAAAGGGAACCAATTTCCTGTTTTTCTGTTTTCAAGTAAAGTGCAAAAATCTCTGATTTTTTGGAGGAGCCAGCTCGCAACCCTAGGGCAACCCGTCAGGTGGACCCCTCCGCCAGAGTTGACGAGGTCTGTTGAGTGCAACAAAAACACAGGTAATCTATGTTTCCGAAGGGCAATAGAAAGAGTATTTTGCAGGCCCTCCTGACTGGCTGGCTGAAAATTGTTTCTATTGCCCAGAGGAAACATACATTACCTGTACCCGCCCTACCTCCCCTCTTGTGTCACCACCTGACTGAACGAGAGGGTAAAAAATATGGTAGGAGGGCATCGCCGAGCCACTTTTATAAGAGGGGTCGCGCATGCGCAAACCGGGTTGCGCAGCTGGCCATCTAGCGACAATTTGAAGAATCCTCCAGCGAGAGCATCCCTCAGGAAAGGAATGCAACAAAAACACAGGTAATGTATATTTCTTTCGGGCAAAAGAAACAATTTTCGGCCGGCCAGGTAGGAGGGCCGGCAAAATACTCTATTTATTTTCTTTTGACCATACAACAAGATACAATAGGAAGATTAAAAGAAGGACAATAACAGAATAACACAAACATGTGAAACAGGGATCTCTTCCAAAAAGTCTGTAAAAATGGCACATTACACTGCATCCTCATCCGCATCAGAACTGCCATACTCTGGATGTGTTCGGGGGTACACATACACAGCCTTGGGAATTTCATATCCTCAACAAGTTTTATAAAAATGCGGTTGAAATTGATAAAAACACATGAAGCACTACGCATAGAACGAGCAACAAGGCACCTAATATTTTGAAGAAATAAAATTGTCTTCATTATCAAAGGAGAACAACAAAAAAATAAAAACGGATGAACACAACACTGCAAGAGGTCTTCACATGGGGGCAGCCATATTAGATGACGGATATGTGCAAGGTATGACGGGAGTGTGGACCAAGGACATATCAAAGTGGGGGAGGGAATGTGTGAAGGTATATATTGGTTTTTAAATTGGTGATACAAGAAATATTTTCTATGAAAAAGAAAGAAACAAGAGAGAAAAAGTTAAGTCAAATAAGGAGGGGAACAAAAAAACCAGAGCTCTTTCAAAAAGAAGAAAATTGCAAAGAGATTAAAAAAAAAACAAGGGGGGGGGGGGAAGGGGAAGTGAGTGAAACAAATTGAATGCACACATCCGTCATCCAATATGGCTGACCCCATGTGAAGACCTCTTCTAGTGTTGTGTTCGTCCGTTTTTATTTTTTTATTCTCCTTTGATAATGAAGACAATTGTATTTCTTTGAAATATTAGGTGCCTTGTTGCTCGTTCAATGCGTAGTGCTTCATGTGTTTTTATCGATTTCATATCCTACTGCTTCCCGATCTCACACCAGCTGCCGATGAACTGGGTCACTGCTCACTGAACTGGGTCACTGCTCCTCCCAGGTCATAACCCAAATTGTCAGTGCCACCTTTGGCAGCAACAACAAGAGTGTTACCAAAGACAAGGATGAAACTCCACCGTTTGGTCTGAAGCAAAAGCATGGCATGCTCAAAAGTCAGGACTCTGTTGTCTCTTCACAACTGGTGGTTGTGAGACTACCATGGAAGATACTGCACCCGTTTTATGGTACCATGGTAGATGCTCTCAGTTCTTGCAGTGCCCCTCCTCTTTTCCTACAGTTGGAATCCCGTAGAGTACCCAAATATTTAGCAGTTGCAACTTAAAAATTCCGTGGCAAAGCTGAATGTATGTAGCACCGAGTTAGCAGTTGTAGACAGTTCCGAGCGGACCTTCTTCAGATGATCGTCTTCGGGTAAACCATCATGAATGATTATTCCAAGATAATGTACTGACGAGACCCACTCCAATTCAGTCCGGTCAATCAGCAGTGGGACGACCTGGTTATCCCCTCTGCCGAAAACCATGCTAAAAGACTGCCTACATTAAAGTTAATGCCAGGTCCTTGTCACTGGTCATGAAACAAATCTGTCCAGAAGAAATTGCAGTCATCTTCGACTCGAGGCAAGGAAACGCGACCACTTTCACCAGGCAACCATTTTTCGGCATAGAGATGCTGGACAGTGCCTAGGCAGAACGGGAATGACTACAAGGGACTGCCGTGCCGTACGCCACAGTATACCCTGAAAGAAGGAAACAATGAGTCCTCCCAGTTTACCGAAACAGTCTTCTTACCATAACAATATCTTATGAAGTTGACGATGAATTCGTGGATAATTCGCTTATGGAGAGCATAAAAAAAAAAGATTTGCGACTTTTTCGAAGGCTTTCGCCAAATCCAGAAAACAAGCATAGATGCAACAGCACGCTCTCCGATATCGCCGCACAGTCTCCTTCACAGTGTAGACTGCCTTCGAAATGCTGTTTCTTAAACCCAAATTGGACATCACAAGCAGAGGTGTGGTTTTCGATGCCGTTCAGTATCACAAGATCCAGCAGCTTGGCGATAGGACTCATCAGTGCAATGCCGTGGTAGCTTTCACTAGCAGTGGGGTCTTCTGTCGATTTTTTCAAGATGGACATCAATGTGGTTTTCATGGTAGAGTCCAAAGAAGGTGGCACCTGCTGAGGCCCTGCATCATGACTCTATTGCACGTGGACTTGTTGGTAAGCAATATACAGTGACCTAACATGGTCATGCCAGCCAGGGATCCTGCGTGGGCCGAAATTACGGTACGGCCAAGAAGAGTAAGCTTGGCAGAATGAGAGCAACACACTCAAGCGTGCTGCCTTTCAATCTATGTCTTGCCTATGTTCTTTGCTCATACAGCTAGGATCCCTGCAAGTCATCCTGTGGGATAGCGTGAAGTTTGGAAGGCCTTTGGTGACACGATCAAATGCCTTTTACACTTTCATCCAAAAATACTTTCTCTTAGTTTTTGGTTAAATTTTTTATTTAAGCCAGTAACTTCCCACTAGGTGGCATCCCTGCTCACATCCCAACAGGCATTACCTGTCCCTCACTTTTCACTTGGGCACAGACCAAGGAAGTCGTCTGCTTTTGCTATAATCTGCGTAATATCCAATTTAAACCCTTGAAAAACGTTTTACCCAGGTTGGAAGTTTGCTCGCACATTAAACTTCTCCTGTGTTATCCTGCATAAGTTGTCGAATGTCGCCTGCAGAAGTTGTCGAAAATGTGAATTCTCATGTGACATTCGTCTACAGTGCCAAGGCCAAAATAGCAAGTATTAAGTTAAAATGGCACATAAACGACCGCTATCGTAGCGCAGTTGGTGTCGTTCAGACATTAAGACGAGATCCCTACCTACTCTTCTTTAGTATAGAGTCCTTTTAATCAGTCACAGTGGCAACATTCCGCTTCGAATTCTTACTGTAGTTCGCTTCGGCTGTTAGCCAAATACGAATTTGTTTCCCGTGGCCCCCATTTTAATTCTGCCGCTGCAGGAAGTCCCCTCTTTCTTCCCATTGGGCCCAGTCGGTGTCAGCTTGGGCATACCTGTAGGGTTTATGTACTTTGTCACAAGCACATTAGGAACTTTTAATTTTAACCGTTAAGTATCTAAAATAAAGTTTTTCGTCAGGTGGAAACTTAATATGAGCTAGACATTAGACAATGCTTGGAACACATATGTCAGTATATTCGTAGAATGTCTATGGGGAAGGGAAGTAATTCATCAGTTGCCTTCTGCTTTCGTAAGGCGTTTGGCCACTTCTTGGTGTTTGCCGGTGGCGCAAGGAACATAACTCTTTGTTCGTGATAAGGTATAATCCCTCTTGGTAGTCTTTCTATCATGGTTTCTTGATTGGCCATCCCAATTGTCGGGTGATTTGCGTACTCGAGAAGTGGTCTAACATAGATCTTGAAAGCCCAGATGCGTGTGGAAGTGCTTGATTTAGCAAAACAGCGGTTCACAATAAAAAGGCGCCGCAACTTGGCAGTTAAGTACAGGTTACCCAGCCCTTCAGGTTGTTGGCTCGGTCTATGAGCCTTAATGTTGGTTCGGGCCATTGCAGGCACCTGCCTGTTCTTGTTGGCACTACACCATTGCCGGTAAAGGCCTACTTCGACATAGAAATTCCATTTGCATTGATGCATTTCTGCAATTTGTTTTCATGTTTAGCATTTTTCCTGGAGTTAGTAATTGGTAGCCCCCTTGCCTGTCGTTATTTTGTAACATGTGCCTTCCCCGGAATCTGATTGTTTATCGGTGGATAGGAAAGTAGTTGAGGCTTAGCAAGTGTAGCACATTCACATTGTATCGCTTCTCTTCCATTTGACACGTGGAGATTTTGCACAAGAGTGCTTGAGAGCCTTTACTGCTTTGGTTCCTCTCCTTAAAAATTGATGATACATGTTCCTATTCGAGATTCGTAGCCTTAAACCTCGGTGTGCACCGTAACACAGCGCTGGTTTGAGTTGTCTGCGTTGTGGAGGTTGTGCATAGCCTCAATTTCGAGCTAATCATTTGGACATTTAGGTAAGACGTGGTAAACTTTGACATTCGCACAACCTTCACCGTGATGCGGGCACTTTTCAGGGGGTTGAAAATTGATTTGTGTTGTTTGGATTTGGACTGGCGTTTGCCAGGCAACCACCAGTTTGGATCATGAGGTTGGTCAACTGTAAGTTAAGCCGAGGTCTATCCTGGTACTTTAGAAACAGTACGTAACTACCTGAGTGTACCTAACTAGGAACAGTACATGGACTTGGCTTCGAGGGAATAACTGACGTGGGTGTGCAAGTACACGTTGGGAGGTGGCTGTCAAGAAAGCTCAGGCCCATGTTTTTCATTGCCTCGGCAACAAGTTCAAAAAAATGTTACTTCCAATGCAGGTTGGTATTAAAATCCCTGCAATATGTTAACAGGTCGGTGTTTACTTCCTGAGCGAATACACTAACTCAAACTCTCGATCTTCCCGATTAGCTGGAGTAGTTCTTCAGCGGTAGCTTTATTTGGGGCATAAACTGAGGCTAATCTCTCCTGGTTCTGGATCGTAATGACAACCCCAGTATGTGGCCGATGTCGTAGGTATGAATAGATGGGCGTTTTGAGCTTGGGGATGTCCTCCACAGCATCGATGTACCACCATATGGCTGTCCCTTGTGCGGTGTCTGCCAAGTGTCAACTGGTGAGACACCAGTAGCATGAATATCGCTGAATGTCATTTAGGTAATCAGTGGATCAAATAATGATGGACTCGTCCATCCCAAGTTTTTTGTCAAACTGGAACCCCTTGGGTTTCATGAAATTCTACTACATTGGCTGAGAGCTTTTCTTGCTGGTCAGTTTCAACGGGTTATTATTGAAAACACCATATCGAGGCATATCTTCTGTGATGTTCCCCAGGGATCTGTCTTGGGGCCTCTCATTTTCATGCTATACATTGGCAACCTTTTCAACGCACCACTTTGTGCTAACACCCTCAATGTGAAGTTTGCTGACGACGTCAAGGTGGGCACTGAGGTGCTGGACTGCGAAGATAATCGCCGGCTCTCAAATTTGATTGAGGAAGTGAATTGCTGGTCCTCCCGTTGGCAACTCTCTCTCTCATTCGATAAATGCCATTCTTTCCACATAGGGAAAACCACCCCTTTCTCATCATATACCCTTGCTGGCTCGGCATTGCCACTGTCAAAGATCTCGAGGTGTGGTTCACCTCTGATCTTAAATCCACCACCCCTTTGCAAATGTATTGCTGCACAGGCCTTCCGGCACCTTTTTATTGTGAACCGCTGTTTTGCTAAATCAAGCACTTCCACACGCATCTGGGCTTTCAAGATCTATGTTAGACCACTTTTCGAGTGCGCAAGCCCAGTGTGGTCCCCTTATCTTCTTCACGATATTGACCAGATTAAGTCTGTGCAACGACATTTTACTCGCGCTATACCGGAGCTACGTGGACTACCTTTCGGCGAGAGGTTACGACTTTCCAGCTTGGAACCTCTGGAATTGCGCCGTCTACGTGCCGACCTCTTCCTTACTTACAAGATACTCCACCACCTTCTCTCTTTGGACTTGCCGTTTTTCGATTGGGTTGGCCCTTCTTCGACGCATGGCAATTCTCTTAAATTACGTGTACTTGGCTCCAGGCTTTAGTGTCGGAAACACTTCTTCACCCTGCGTGTGGTCATGAGTTGGAATTCACTGACGGAGGAGGTGGTCACCACTCCTTCACTTGCGGCATTCCATAGGGCATTACTGAGACGTGATCTCACCTGTTACCTCTGACGTGCGTATTAACTTCTTTTAGTTTGCTCCTTTTTTCATGGTTTCGGTGTTAGGTTTAAATTCTTCAGGGGCGGTGTTAGCGGTCTCCCTTCCGTCTCCATGTTGGCCTTTTTCATGGTCCGGCAAAACTTGGTTATTATTGAGCAGTGGATCAGATTCCACGACTTCCTCAAGAATTGCCATTTTCCACGGTAAGCCTGATATTCCATGGTGATAAACATAATACAAACCCCACCAGTTACCTATTATTGACAAAGTATTTCATTATGTAATGTCAAGGAAATTGATTTTTTCCACAATTGTGAAGTCCTGTAAAAAACTCCATCTTTGAGCATCTTAAATGCAGGTTGACATTTAAATAATGCATGAATGCAGATAAGTCGTAAATACTAAGGCTGGCCGATATCGATATTGTTGTATCAGTATCGGATCGGAATGATCGTATTTCCGCCGATACCTCACACAAAATTCTACCAGAGAACTTGTTCTCGCAGGAGAATCGAAGTTCTCTAGAGTAGAATCCGACGAAGCTGTGTTAACTGGTGGGAAGTCCCTCTTACCTGTTCAACCAATCGGCACCCTTTATTTCACCATTTGCATACAATTTTTCCTTAATTTATGCAGTTTTTGACGTCATTTCTGCTGCCCACCCACATCCAGATCCCCTCCATCCCAATTCCTCTTCCATATCTATTCCGTATGGCTTTCAACTGGCTGGCACTGGCACATATACCTGCGCCAGTGGAGGCGGGCGGGAGGTAGGTTAAGCTAACACAGCTTCGTCAGATTCTACTCTGAGAACTTCGATTTCCTGCGAGAACAAGTTCTCTGGTAGAATCACTAATTCTCATTCGTACAATCACTCCTCGCTGTGTTAACTGGTGGGACAGATTCACACTAGTGGCGCAGCCCAGCTACTCATCCAGATTGTTACAGCAGGCCCTATACCTGTTCATCCGTTAACACAGCTTTCCAGCTAGACCCAGCGCCAATTCTTGTTGGTAGTGTGAGTGAAATACTGATGGCGATATCCATTGCCATTACCCGGGACAGTGATGCTTCACACCCCAAAGCTGCCACGGCCACCACCAAGCCGGCCCGGAAATGTATTACGTACATGCCGGCCTCCTGCCCCATATCACAGTGCTATCTCACTGATGCCTGTTAGATAACCCCTGGCCCGTGCGGTCGTATGTAGGACAGAAGCTGTTCCGGCCCACGTTCAGTCTCCAGAGCCTCCGTACCTCGTGAAGGCTTGGTCCATCTAATGGATGATCGCTGATACCTCTATGCAACCCCCCCCCAAGCCCCTGCCTCGTTCAATGTAGCTGGGGATAAGGGAAAGGGCGCCGCTGCCCTGGCCGTTTATGGCGTCATACGAAGAGGACCGCATCGGGTGGCGTACTGCCACCCCTCGCCGACTAAGGCACGTTAGTATACCTGACCCACAGCCAGCAGCACGCAACCCGTTAACGTTAGGGTTTTGAACGATCCCTCTTGGCATTTGCCCCCCCCCCCCCCCCCCGGTAGCCTGACTACCACCGCCACGTACCTATGCACTCCTGCCGGTGTACCAGAGGCCGTCAGAGGAACATCCTTTTCCCCCTTTAACAAATGACCGCCTGACTAAATGGACACTTCGCCCCATGAAAAAAAAACATTTCAATTCCACATTCTCTCCCCCTCCGAGGGGGGGGGGGAGGGGCACCCCCACTCCAGTCATGGCCTTAGAAATCTGGCTGCTTCCTGGCGTCATTTCCAACAGGGCTGCAATGCGACCAGCATTTCGTATATCAAAACCCCCTTAATTACCACTACCACATTCTCTCCATACAACAACAAAGGGTCACAGATAGCCCCCTAGACAACCTTTTTTTCCAGACCCCTGAGAACCTGCAATCTAGGTCTCTATACCGACAAATCCACTCTTGGCACCCCATGTTGGGAGGGGGAAGGAGGGTTGTGGCCTGCCGCCTAACCTGAAGGTCGGCAGCACTCAATACTACTCTAGGCCCGCCTGTAGTCGCCTGCACATACGCTGCACATGTCTCCCATAAATGGCATACCACTTACCACGTTATCCTCGACGCACTAATTCCTCGATGCACCTTCCTAGTTTCTCCTATTTGATAAACACTTCAAACCTCGTACACGAAGTACGGCCAACCTATCTGCATCGCATGCAAAGTACGAAATCACATCAACCAAACCGCCTGCGTTTCCCACCGGGTACCAGTTCCAAATACTCAATAACCGACTTAACAAAGCCAATCCAACAATAGCCCCAAAAAAAGAATATGTATATACGTGTATATATAAAAAATTTTTTAATGTCAACATTAACGAATACCTCCGGTACCCACTCTATGCCAGGCCCAACTCAAATTCCAACCAAATGTCGCATGACAATTTTGACATAGGCAAACATCCCGATCGCCTCACGGAAACTCCCCCCCCCCTCCTCGGCCCACATGGCGCCTTCCGTGGAAATCAACTTACACCAACGGGACCTGCACGATTTCATTGCGTGCCTCTGTTTACAATTACCGTAAATCGTGTATTAAAAGCCCAGTTGAAGCTGAAGCCCACCCCCTAAAATGCTGTAAAGTCAAAATCATGAAATAGTTGAGTTAAAGCCCACCCCTCAAATTGTCGTTTTTCTACGAAAAATTACCTAAAAGTTATACGATATGAATAAAGATAGTACTGCTTGCCAAGTTTACTGGTCCCTTCTCCCTCCCTGTAGTAATAGTGGACTTTTCCTTTAGCTCCTAGCACCTGCACAAAGCATCTCTCACCTAAGCCTCCTCCCTTCTTCACAGCAATTAAAAGGATGTAAAAATTGGTCTTTCAGAGATCGTTCAAAAGCTTCGAATTTTCTTTAATAGATGTCCAGAAAGGTTAGAAAATTGATAATGCTTGATTTAAAGCCCACCCCCCTATTTTTGCCAAATTAACTGCATACGCCCATGGGCGTTTAATCCACGATTTACGGTAACACCACCAAAAACCATATGCACATTGCGTAATACACGTGAATTCATCACGGGCCTTCCGCCACTTACGCCTCCGTGACATTTAGCACCACCAATTGTGCATTGCAATATTCAAGTCCGTAGACTTTTCACGCAACGTTTTCATTTAACCAGCCCCAAATGGTTTTCATTCACCTCGAGTAATCGTAATACACATTCTCGCCTCGATTACTCTGCATTTTCTTAAACAATAAGCGTATTCAGCGCCTCGAGCCGGATTACCCTCTTGCAGCGCATGCCGCACTCTGGTATTATAATTACCATTATTATTATTTTATCGTTATTATTATCATTATAATAACTTTACCTCTTCGAACCAAAACCACTTTCGTAATACGCCTCGCACATCTTGTGGGCAGAATTTCTAGCGTATCGTACGCCTCGTTACTTTGAGGGTATTCATGGCTCGGAATTTCGTACCAATTCGCCTCGTCCCTTTGACAGTATTTCACTACGCCTTTTCGGACTCGTGCTCAGAACATTAATCCTAGATTCTTTGAAAAGCAGTACTCGCCATCACTTGCCGAAATGCCCCCTGCATTTCACTACTTCTAATCGCCGGCAAACCTGACATGGACTCCGCCATGCTGCCCCATGGAATGGCCGTCATAGTAGACACGCCAGTTCTCGCACTAGGCCTAACGCCACCATCTTGATTTCCGTCCGGCTGTTTCCACGCCAAGAAACTCCGCCATCCCTGGCATCCGCCGGATAATCCACTCACCATAGCACGCAACGTCTGCTTGTTGTCCTTTGACATGACTTAGACCTTACTGTTATAGGCTTAAATCAACTCTATAGTCACGTAACAATCCACGTTTTCGCCCCGCGAAAATGACACACGACTTGCCGTTAAGATGGTAAGAGAGACAATGGGTAGGGACCCGTACTTTCCGCGATATTTTAAAGCAAAATTTTGCGATAATATTTGTTGCGAGAATTTTTAAATTGTGCGGCGGATAAAGGTAATTTTGCGATACATCATTTGCAAAATTTGCTGAATTTCGCAACCCAAAAAAAATCACAAAATTGTTAACAGAAAATAGCCTAAAATAGGCTTCATAAGTGGTGTACAATATGAATAAATTTAAAAAAATTTAAATCCCACTTCAAAACGGCTGCCAGTAACGAACTGAAGAACTTATTTTACTGCAAAGTTAATAAAATTTTGATGAAAAGCAAGTCATAATTTATTTATTCGGGCAAAAATTGCGAATTTTGCAGGAAAATGCACATTTTGCAATCGCATATTTTCATTTTTAGCTTCAGCAAACGGCGTAGACCTCCCCAATTGAAAAATGGGGTCAAAATTCTTATTAGTAAACAAGTTGCCAATTTTGCGATTTCGCAAAATCGCATAAAGTATGGGTCCTTAACAATGGGGAATAGGCATGGAGGAGGAAGTGGGATGGAGGGGCACCGGATGTGACGCAGGCAGCAGGAATGACGTAAAAAATTGCATAAATTAAGGGAAAATTGTATGCAAATGGTGAAATACAGGGTGCCGATTGGTCAGACAGGTAAGAGGGATTTCCCACCAGTTAACACAGCATGGAGTGATTCTATGAATGAGAACAGTTAATTTCACACTCAAGTGAAAATCATAACAGGCCTCAATATGTCAATCAAGTTTACCACATTTTACAATTATTAAGGTTAACTGTATAGCGTATGGTAGCGTATCCAAATTTAATCATCATTGCTAATTTTTGACTTTGCTAAATCGTTGAATAGACTCGAGCCTCTGTGTTGCTGTCCCTATGGTATCGGTATTGTATTGTTCGATACTGATGGTATCAGAATCGGTATCGGAACAAAAAAAATGGGTATCGGACAGCCTTACTAAATACCGTACTGAGTTTTCCACTCGTTCACAACTTCTGAGCTTCCCTTACTAGTAAGTCAATTGCACCAGCATGTTCTTTACTGATTGGTTTTATTACTTGTGACTAGTCCTTTGTTTAGTGGGTTGATCAAGAGTTTAAAATTCATAATTATGGTGACAAATTGTTCCTTACATGCACTGTGATGAGTGTAGTCCATCACAAGATAAATGTCATTTCCCTTGTGTTTCTTCCAGTTTATAATGAAGCCAACTTAGAAGTTGACCTAAGCGATAAAGTGAATCGTGCTGAATGGGGACATTTAAGATATCATTATCTTTTTGTACCTGGTGTGGTTTTCGAAATTGCCGTCCAATGGATGGTTGCGACCAGCAGCATCATCACAGAGTTGGTAAGTTTTAATTACCGTAGTATAGTATGGTAAATTAGTACAGTAAATACATTCAATAATTGGCAGAGTTTGTTAATAGTAGCAGTTAATGGACACCAAATTGAAGATTGCACTTTTGTAGTCAAGGTGGAGCCTAAAAAAAAGGTTGCATTGGATTGCAATTAGCCACATTTCTTATTAGCCCCAAAATATAAAAGTATTGTTGAGTATTTTTCTAATTGTTTGTAAATTTCAGTCAAATAGCTGAGATGCAGGCTACCACAGAAATTTAACGAACCAAACTTTTGGTGCTGAATTTGCAGAATAACCTAGGATTTTTTCAGAAATACACTGAACTGTGGTACCTTTTGATTGACTGAATTATTAGATTTAGAAATTTAAAAAATATTTATAAAATATTTGCCTTAAGAGCAAGGGTAATCTTTGAAAAGTATGCCATCCCATTCCTCCCATTCCCTTCGTAATTTCTATGCAAGTCAAGTAAATAATCTGACAGGGATTCACTTTTAAGCCTAATTTTGTAAGTTTGTAACACTGCAAAAAAAAATACCTCTAAGGGTTCAACTTTATGCTTAAATTTTGTGTCGTGCAATTAAAAAAAATCTAAGCAAATCGTTCCTTTTTTGCTGCAGAAAGTGTCGTGGAAATAGCGATGAAGTTTTCTTGGAAACGACGAGTCTCTTAAAATAATAATAATTTCAGGCCCAGAATTGGAGTCGTAAAGCCAATCCTTGTGGCTTTCACCTGATTCCAGTGCCAAGTGATCCATTTGCTCTGCCTTACTCGTACAAATCGGATCCATTACGAGGCCCCATTTTCATCCCTTTGGATACAGAGGCGCTTCTTGAAGGGGCACATATTTTTGTGTTTAAAGGTAAGTTTCATATTTATTTCTCCTTTGAATTTCGACAGATTTTAACAAATTACACAATACAGGGTGGTCCACAAAAACTTGACCACCCTA
>JAHWFP010199863.1:28316-42780 GCA_023313725.1 Lithobius niger
CATGGTCATGCCACACAATCTTTCCTTGGCTTTTTCTTTCGAGCCGGCACCTTCTCGCGCCGATAGCCGCTCTCCTCCTACGAAAGCATTTCCTTCTTCTGCGAAAGGACTCCCTTTTTCGGCTCCGCTCACCGCTGGTCTGGATGGTACTGCTATCAACACGGCGAACACGTCTCCGGTTGCTTGTGGACAAGCCACCGGCACCGCTGCATCTGGCCGTCAAGCTTGGATAACAAGAATTCTCACATCGAGATTCCATGGACCTTTCGTCTTGTTCGTCCCACCACTCTTGTAGCCGCTCTCCCAGGCCCGCGGCGGTTTCCAACCAACCACTCACGAAAGCAAGAATCGACAAACTCATCGCAAGAGCGAGACATAATTTCAAACCCCCCATCCCCCGAAAGTGGCTGGACAAGCTTACACGCACGAATGGATTGCTTGTCACCGGAGTCCTTGTCCTCACGTTCTGGCTAAAAGACGTTGCAACTCTGCTTCGGCTTCTGAAAGCCGCTCCTGGTTATCGAATCTACACTCATTTCGTTGACCTCATACAACCTACTCGAAAGCCCCTTTCAGTGTAGACACGAAAGCCGCCGCAGTTTGACCAGCATCCGTCGACCGGGATTCGTGCCGATCCATACTGGCCGAACTTCCTGGCGGATAAGCTGTCCCGGGGGACTTAATTCCGACCACCTAATGGAAATTTGGGCCCTCGGTTTGTCAGAGCATTTTCTTGACTTGGGGGACTCCTATTGTGGACCTTTCGTGACCAGACACAGCACTCAATTGTCGAATTTTGTATTTCCGCACCCGGACGAGAGAGCATGGGCAGTTGACAGCCTTAGTCTATCGTGGGAAGGAATATGGGCGTATTTGTTCCCACCATTTGCCCTCATCCAGAAGGTACTGAACAAGACCAAACCTTCCTAGGGATCCTTTATCCTAATCGCTCAGCTTTGGCCTGTAGCTCCGTGGTACGTGGATATCCAAGCACTAAAGAGAGAACCTGCGATCGAACTGCCCCACCGAGATAACCTCCTGTCCCATTACAGCGCCAACACTCTCCACCGTAACATAGGTCTTCCCTTACAACATACGTCTTCCCTTACACGCATGGAGACTCTAAAAAAACAGCCTTAAATCAGCGGGGTTTTCAGGAGCCCTGGCTGAATGGAACGAATGCTCCATTGTCACCTATCCTCTACCCTTAAGGTATACGAGAGCAAGTGAAACGCTGGTTGTCGTGGTGTAACAAGCACCGAATAAAGGCATGCGACCCCCCTAGGACCTAGGACCTTCAGATCCAGAGAGAGCTCAATGTCCAGTGGGTGCGCTTAAATATTACCTACACGCCAATAGACGCATGGAACAAAACTCGCCTTCAGGACATGGGATGAGGACTTGGAACCCTCTTTTCTTCGAAGTCAACTTACACTTGGAACAAAATTACTACACAATCAGTTTCCCCAGCGACAGTGGGACAATGGATCTATCAGATGATCAAGAGCATTACGTTGCGGTTTTAAACGATAAAGGGGTTTAAAATTTGGGCAAATAAAGCAAAATCGAAATGATTTAGCACATGCTGAAGTTAAGTATTTTAGGATAGTAAAAACTAATTTTAATCAGTGTTAAAATTTTCGTTTTCTCTACTATTCTGCATCAATAGGACGAAACTTTATAAAATCACTATTGTATTTTATATTTGGGCAAACGCCCACTAACATGTTATTGGATTTTCAACCTAGGCTTCCTAGCTTGTAAACCCTACCCCTTTTTTCTGTATGGATTGTACGGAAGCGGGCATTTGCCTGAGAATTCATGGTACTAATTCTATAAATAACTGTCTAGTCTTGCTTTGAGATTCTGGTGTAAGAGCAACTGTGTAGTGTGTAGTCCAAAATTTTAACGGAAAGGAATGCTACATTTCCGTTGTTAAAATAAGTGATTAAGATGACAATACTATATTTTAAGCTTTAATTTCATTACTTGATAGACATCACTGACGAGGATCACACGGAGCAGCTGTTCCAATTCCAGGAATCTGTTGCTCGACGGTTTGGTTTCCTTCCCTGCCTGTCAGAAATGGGAAGTGCAGATACAGAGAATCACTACATCCATGTCTCTGGCTATATGTTCCTAATGATTCCTACTCGCCCAAAGTCTTCTCATGGTATGAATATCCCAGGGAGGAAGATATCTCAAAGGGTAAGTTGTAAACTTCCTTTTATTTGTAGTGGCGTTTACTTGCATTACATTGGAGCATTCTTTTATTGGCGTAGATAGCTGTTGTACAGGAAAATCACAGTTAAAACTGCTACAGTGATGATTTAGTAACCAAAGGCACTGCAAATACAGTAGACTTTCCCCCTATATTCTTATGTTTAATGGGCTATTTAGTGTTCATTTGGTAGAAATCATTTTACCACAAGTCGTATATTAAATGCACGTGGGCTTCTGCAATTTATTTGGGTAAAATCGGAGGTAGGCATTAAAAAAAGCATAACATATTTTGTATACGCCGATAAAAATTTACGTTACCTGCCTTATCAGCAAATCCTCCGTAATTGTGGCTCAAATTCCTAGCAAAAAGTTGGTTTTTCCTTCCATGCTTGCAGCTCCCCAACTGTGCATGCTCTGGCACAAGCCTCTATATAAAACGCTCGCGGCGGAACATACTTAATCTTTCTTCCTAGGGCACCTCCTCGTCTGGTTATCTTCTCAAGGTCTCCTTTGGACCATCTCTACAGTTTAATGGACCACCTTGGTGACAATCGGTACCCAAAGAGGATCTGCACTTGGGCTCTTGGCCCGGTTGCCTTAACCCGAATTTTCGGTTACGCTGCCTCTTT
The DNA here is from genome assembly GCA_023313725.1 of Lithobius niger. Lineage (NCBI taxonomy): Eukaryota > Metazoa > Arthropoda > Chilopoda > Lithobiomorpha > Lithobiidae > Lithobius > Lithobius niger. Next base: position 31,169 of record JAHWFP010199863.1, read on the forward strand.
GTGCCCACCTGTGCCCGTGTACTACAGCACGGGTGACAGGGCGACTGACGACCGGGCGACCGAGTATTCACCTACCGAAGTTTCAGTTCAGTTACCTAGCCAGTCAGCTGCTGTCCCACTGTCCCCGTTTCCACGGTTGGACAGAGTATTATCTGTTGCTGGATTCCTGCACCCAGGACTGGGCTGCGACCGTGCACCATAGCACGAGCATCCCAACAGCCAAGCATCCACCTACTACTACGAATGTGCATCGTGCGTCCGGGCGTCATAATTTTTTTTCATAAACAGTTCAGCATAGGCGGCGAAATCGCGCCGGCGGACGATTCTTGCGAGATAGCATTTCGAGCTAGGACAGACTGTCGCTTCACTTGACTTTTCTTGCCTACTACATACATACTTACCAGTTTAAAATATTAGTAAATACTACAACTCATGAATCAACCATATATGTACTAACTGAAGGAGGAATCTAATTCCTCATTTTATTACCTACAACTCACGCATACATCGCACGTAGCGTTAAGCCAAACAAGGCCAGCTGAGCTTGGAACTGCGTGGAGCCAGGAACGTAGCTACTATCTCAGTTGGCCTTGAAGCCGAGTGAATATAAGGTGATGCATCGCTCAGATGGCTAATCTGTCACGGAGACAACTTTTTGGTTGGTTACTGCTGCTGATAGTAGCTACCAATTTGTCTTCATTGAAACATTAAAAAAACCTAAAATGATATTCTAAATCACTACACTCAAAAGTATTTGACATGTAATATAACTAACTGAGAATTTATTTAGATTTTTCGGTATAAACAAATAAGTAAAGTACAGTTAGTGACCAAACAAATTTAGTAATACGAACAATGCAACATTGCTGAAATCATGTTGATCTAAAAGGGTACAAGGGGAAATTTTAAACGCCACTTCGTACCAGGATTTGGCTCAAAACATAATTTTGAAATACAAACTGTGACAGGAAAGCACAAAATGAAGAAAATTAAGAACATGCTCTTGTTGAATGTTACATTTACATAATATTATAAGAATTCCCTAGCAAAATTGTTTGTCAAATACTTTTGAGTGTAGTGATTTAGAATATTATTTTAGGGTTTTTTTTTAGTGTTTCAATAAAGACAAATTCGTAGCTACTATTAGCAGCAGTAACCAAGAAACCAAAAAATCGTCTCTGTGACATAGCCACCAGAGCGATGCTTCACCGTATAGCATACCATTCATTTGGCTTCAAGGCCAACGGAGATAATAGCTACGTTCCTGGCTCCACGCATCTCCAAGCTCAGCTGGCCTTGTTTGGCTTAACGCTACGTGCGATGTATGCGTGAGTTGTAGGTAATAAAAGAAGGAATTAGATTCCTCCTTCAGTTATTATATATATGGTTTATTCATGAGTTGTAGTATTTACTAATATTTTAAACTGGTAAGTATGTATGTTGTAGGCAAGGGAAGTCAAGTGAAGTTGGTGAATCACGGCCCATGGTCCACCTACTTCTTTGAAGACGCATCTTGTTTCCTCGGCCAGCATTGTTTATCTCAGTCATTCCACCCTGCCGCTCGAACATCGGTTCCTTCGCTGGCACCCAGGTATCGGGCTCAGGCCCACGACCGGGCCCGGTGCCTTCCTTTTTCTTTTCCAAAATAAAAAAACGGACCACCATCGGTCAACCTTCCATGGGAACTAGGATTCCTGTCCATGGTTCCATTGTCCAGGAGCGTGGACCTTCAAGACACCCAAGGGACCGCGGTTCCGATGCTGAGCAGTCAGTAATGAAATAACAAGCATCGTCTGTGTCAGTCATTGTGCCTTATCACCCGTACACCAATATGTCTTCTGTTTCTTCGTTAGCACCTGGAGCCCTGGGCTTGGGTCCAGGCCCATGACCGGGCCCGGTACCACCTTCTTTTCTGCGGACCATCATCGGTCCACCTTCTTCGAGGATACAGGCCCCTGTCCACGGTTCCCCTGGGCCTCTATCCATGGTCCCTCAAGCCCATGGGCCTGTTGAGGGCACCCGAGGGGACCGCGGTATCACTACTTAGCATTCAGGACGCCACCGGTCGGTCGACAAGCCTGTACGCACATGAACCTGCGGTCCGTTTCCTCCCTTTAAGTCACCTGCAGCTCCGGCTCCAATTTTTGTCGTTAACATGGTGCAACTGCACTCCTGCAAAGAACAAGTGGGAGGGGACTGACCTAATTACATGGGCTTTGGGTCCCGCTATACCCTCTAACCAAGTAAAGTGTGCCATTAGACACCGTTTTTGTCTGCCCTGGTCCCTGGGACCAGTCCTTGAGGCCTGACCCTTGAGGCCTGACGCTTCCATCACTGCTTCTTCCGTTCCTTCCCAGAGCGACCGGGGTTCTGTGTTCGGGCCAAGGCCCGCGGCCGGTCCCAGTAACTTTTTCTGTGGGCCTCTTTCAGTTCATTGTCTTCCAGGTCGGAATTCCTCCAACCAGCCGGTTTCCTTTTCCAGAAGTATGGCAAATTGCCTTACCAATTGCAGACTGTGCTCCGAGCCCTCCTACTTTGTCACCAGTGTCTCTTTGTCGTTTTGTTTCGCCAAAAAACACAACAGCAACTATAACCCATTTTCAGCATAGCGACACGAATACAACACTGGGCTGATTGCCCGTGCGTTACCATCCGAATATAGAGTTATTAGTTCCCAGGAGAGAGTGATCGCTCATCTGCCTTTCTAGAGAGTGTAACTGCTTATCTTGAGTCATCAACCACCAGCTTTTGCAGCACCAGTAATAACACCTGGGTCTCACATGAAATCACCCAGCAGCAGCTCAACATCTGCAAAAAGGTTTGTGTGTACATCCACGTTTGCATCCTTCTGAATCGGCACAAACTTGGAAGTCTAAATTCAGAACACTTGAGTTCGTCACGCGTCAGCACTTTCTTCGACAAGTTCATAACAAACAGGAAACAATCAGTCACTGCTCCACTACTGTTCGAGACTGGCACGACCCCTTGGAAACACCAGAAATGAAGTGACAGAATTGCGGGCCATTATTACGGAATTCTGAACACAGAACACGAGATAAAATAGGATGATCGGACGAGAGCCTTGGTGAAAGATAACTCGTGGAGTTACAGGCACCTAAGATACCTTGAATCTCTTGCAATCCAACATCATTTGCGAAATATCATCACCCTTAGCCATCCAACCCCAACGTAATGCACCTGGTGGGCAGTGACTTGGATAGAATGCTACTACGAAAGTGATGTAATGTGCATTAGTAACTGAAAGTTCGACCTTGTGCATAGAGGAGGCTATGGGCGCAATTAAAAAGCCCTTGTAATTATCAGAAGCTGTAGGTGCAATTCAGAAGCCCAGTGAACTTTTTACTTAATTGTGTATGATGAATACAGTTGTTAAACTGTTGTAAATTCGCAAGATACTGTGTGTGTCTTTATTTTGAAAGTGAACGAAATGACTCAATGAGTAGTCAATCACGTATAAGTCTCCGAACAGATTTACAAGAGCGTTTGCAGCTCGTCCAGCACTTCTTCAATGCCCTTCACTAAAGCGTGTTCCTTCGCCTCCAAGGATCCCTTCGTTTGCAGAAGCCCCTTCGCCTTTCCCTTTGTTACCGTAAGTGGAAGCTTCTTCTCAGCAGCATCTGGATCCGCGTTGATATTCAAGGGAACCTCCTCCACGGGATTTCTACCACTCTAAAGATGTCTCCTAGCTTGTTCGTCTGTCTCCGCCCGGCACGTCTCGCCACCTAGACTCCCTTCACTGAACCAACACCCTTCTTTCACCTCATCGAACCATCACCCTTGGTTCCTTTCGCCGAGCCGTCAGTCTTCGTTCCCTTCGCTGGACCTTTCTCCTTCGTCATCCTTGCGCCGTTTACCCAGGCTGTACCCTTCACTCAAGCCGCGCTCTTCGCCTGGAAAGTTCCCTTCGCAACCAGTGCCTTATGGAACCTTGAGAGCCAAGCAGGCGGCTTCTAATGAGTCAAGATCTGCATCCAAGGATGATAAAGACTTCCATTCTGGGTCATGAAAATCTGTTTCCTTCGCAAAACCCATCATAAACAAGACAACGTTTCCGTTTCTTAAGACACCGGGTACAGGGCTTCAATTTACATTTGCCCTTGTAGGTCATCGAGCCCATTTTCTTCGTCATTGTTCCAGCTTACTTTTGTCTTAGTCCTCTTGAAGCCTCTTCCAAGCTCTTCTAAAAATCGAGGGCTCAGACATGTTACTTCTTTTGCTGACCGTGCCAAACGAACCCTGGTTGAACTCTGGTTCCCTTCGCCAAAGCGAATCCCTTCGAATGTGTAAGTCCCTTCACCTCCAAGGATTCCTTTGTTTGCAGAAGCCGCTTCGTTACCTTAAGTGAAAGTGCTCCGCAGCCCCTGGATTCGTGCCGGTCTTCAAGGGAAGATCCTCCACATGATTTCTACCCCGCTAAAGATGATGTCTCTCAGCTTGTTCGTTAGTCTCCGTCCGGCATGTCTTGCCACCTAGACTCTCTTTACTGAACTGATGCCCTTCCTTCTCTTTGTCAAGCCACTGCTCTCGGCTCCCTTCGCCGAGATGCCAGCCTACATTCCTTTCGCTGGACCAGGCTCCTTCGTCATACTTGCACCGTTCGCCCAGGTTGTGCCCTTCGCCCTACCGGCGCCCTTTGCCTGGTAAGCTCCCTTCGCAACCATTGCCTTATGCAACCTTGCGACCCAAGCCAGGATGATAAAGCCTCTAACGTTCTGGGTCATGAAAAATTTGTTTCCTTCGCAAAACCCGATTCTATACAACACAACGTTTCTGTTTCTTCTGGTACGTACTGGGGACAGGGGCTTCAATTTATAGTTGCCCATGGAGATCATCGAGCCCCTTGTCTTCGTCAATGTTCCAACTTACGTTTGTCTTCGTCCTCCTGAAGCCTCTTCCAAGCCCTTCTAAAAATCGAGGACTTGGAACCGATAACTTCTGTCACCAACTGTGACAAACAAACCCTGGTGAAGGCCTTCCTCAATTGTTTCTCGTTGTCTGTTCTTTGCTCACACATTTTGTGTGGAAAAGGGACCCGCTAGAACTTGATGGAACTCTTGGCCCTCTAGCCAAAGGATCTGACATATTTTTCTTAAACGTAAGAGGCAAAGCACCACGCCCTGCCCAATTTTCCCCCTTCGATGAAGCCAACTCCTTCCAGTACTCGGTTCCCCTGCAGTTTGGCACCACTTGAAAGATTCCAAAGCTGTACCCATATTCTGGCACAATTTCGACACCTTGGAGAACATCCAATAAATTGATATCAGGACGGCATCCCATGCCGATCTTTTGTGTGTGTGTGCCGCGCTTACCTGGCGGGCTGTGGTTAAGAAACTTGAGGGTGCGTCCATACTGCGAAAGAACGGTGCAGAATTTTCAAATGAAGCCATTCATTGACAGACTAGAGGGGTGGTCAACAGCATGTTTCACCACCATGACGCTGTTCTTGCTTCCGCTTCAGGATTTTACCAAAGTCCAGGAACTTGGGACTATACCTTTCTACGAGGCTTACCACCTGCTTCAAAGCAGAAGTTGTCAAAATCGCTTTGACTAGTGAGTTTAAAAGAAGAGGCAGCAGCAGTAATAGCTACAGAAAAGAAAGTGGGACCTCTTCAAGGATGGGCCCTCCTTTCATGGACTTTCCCGCGACAGGGTCACAGAAAAGAAAGCGGATACCAGCGCTTAGGCAACAGGACTCTGGAAAAAAGAAACCCTCACGCATCTAGTCCCCTGCGAAGAAAGGGAAAAATGGAAAGTTTTGACATTCAGGACACTCCGGTTCAACTAAGAAGTCATCTTACTTCGGGTGGTGGCCGCCTGCAACAACACGACCTATGGCTCGTGGCCATAATGTCCCATGGCTACCAACCGACGTTCCTCCACCACCCAAAATTTTTGGCTTCTCCTCCATGGACCTTCCATCTCTCAGAGGTGGAAGCCGAGGTCAAGAAAGGCACAGTCGAGATCTGTCAGGATTAGTCACAGCCAGGATTTTTACAACTCCATCTTTCTCATCCCGAAGAAGACACGAGGGAACGGACTAAACATCGACCGGAAGTTTTTGTTTAAGTTCATCTGCAAGGCAGGTTTCAAGATGGAGGCTCAATTCAAAACTCAGTCCAACCGGGGTAATTTACGCTGTCCATTGGTTGACCTGGATGGTAGATAGCTCCACGTCCCTCTCAATCCGGCTGTGTTTCACTTTTTACGATTTATCCTCAATAGTAAAGTAAATCATTTCTGGGTCGTTCTATTTAGCCTACCGCAGCGCCAATGATCTTCACTTCGATCACCAAGCCCCTTCTTGTGACTCATCATTCCAGAAGCATTAGGACACGCCTATGTAGATGACTGGTGGCATCACTGGAACAAGAAGTCCCAAGAAGATTCTTACATACATCCAGACCACAGCAGCCCAACTGTTAAAGCTGGGCTTCACAATCAATTGGAAGTCCTGCTTAGAGCCATGAGAATATTTATCTTCATCAGGGCTCTCTTCAACCTGGAGAATTTCACCATCAATTCTCTCCATCAAGGAAGGAGTCATCGATCTGCTAAGTCATCAAGACGTCTCGATAAGGCTCCTCTGCAAGGTCATCAGTCTCCTGGATGCTATGGCGGATTTGGTTTCTACGGCAGATGGAGAGCAACGACCCCTGCATTGGTACAGGAAAGCTACCTGGAATCAGGACCCAGCCACAATCGAAAACAGGACTTGGGTGGCCCCAGCTGTTCCAACATCAGAAGCCCTATGGTGATGTGATCCTACAAACACTGCTTCTGTAGTCACCATCGGAGAAGAGGAACCTCTTTCGACATCCTTATCACAGATGTGACTACTGTAGATGAGGTGCCCATACTATCACCACGACTGTTTCTGGAGTGTGGACTTCGTGAAACACAAGTTCCACATTGTAACGTGTGTTCAATGTAGAAGCCAAACTTGAAGTAGTTAAACCTTATTTAATGCGGAATAATCATGACAAGATTTGGATTACATTATTACGTTCTTTCTCAACACAAGAATCAACGGGAATAGAACACCGGGCTCTGAAGCCCCTGACTTATATATGCTCCGGTCGGATCCAGAGCTCCACCGGACAACCAATCAGCTCGTGAGTTCGTTAACCAATCCAGTTCATGGTTACAAAGTGTTCACCAATCGTGGCCAACAATACTTGGCCACGTTCTCCTGCACGTCCGCTCATGGTTTTGGCGCAAAACCTGAAAGTCCTTGCCGTTGCACAAGTGATTTTGGCGCCAACAAGAGTCAACCACAACACAACAGCACACAGGTAGGTACGAGGGTGAGCCAATGTCCGTTACAACATTAAGATCCTGGAACTTCGAGCAGTCTACCTTGCCAACATGTGTCAATTCAAGACCAGCTGACTGGAAGGATGATTCAAGTGCATAGCGACAACATTACTGTTGTCTACTGAACAAGGTAGGAGGGACCCACTTGAGAATTCTTACCTGCAGGCAAACCAGATCTTCCTCCTGACCATTCTATTGAAAATCAACTAAACATCACTTCACTTGCTTGGGAACCGGACTGTTCCTGCGGACTAGCTGTCCAGACAAGGCAAGGTCCCAACAACGGAGTGAACACTAAGGCTCCCTGTGTGTGAGAAGATCTTCGTTCCTTGGGAAACCTCGGTGATAGATGTCGTTGCCACAAGGTCCAGTCATCGGCTCCCGAATTACATGAACCCCTTCCTGAAACCTCAAGGCTGGGCAACAGACAGTCTGACAGCTGTCAGAGCGCGGACGCACATGTTCCCTACATCTTCCCTCCTTAATGCCTTCTTCCACTTACCCTTAAGAAGACCACAAAGCCAGAGGGATCATTCATCTCGCAGCCCCAGATTAGTCAGCTTGACCATGGCTCGTTCCTCTTGTAGAGCTTTTACTAAACTACCCAAGAATACCACCCATGGAGGAGAATCTACTCACCCAGAAGAAAGAAAGGATCGTCCCTCAAGCACTACCAGGCCTAAAACTTCACGACAGGCTACTGTCATCATCTCCTCCAGGCCTTTTAGAGCAAGCTGCCAATTGCATCGTCCCTTCTCCAAGAGTCTACACATAAAATCTATGAATGCTGCTGGCTTCGGTGGCATCGTTGATGCGGTGAAAACCAGACTGATGTCCTGACACCATCAATAGCCCAACTACAGAATTCTGCAACCACCTCCTTTCTTCTTGGATGAATATGTCCATTATCAAAAGTTTTTCTTTCGGCCATCAATTCAGTACTTAAAGTAGTTGGACACACCTATGTCGTAGCCGTCAGAATAACCAGCCTTATCAAAGCCTTTGGCGTAGAAAGACCAGCCACAAGGGAATTATTTCCACAAAGGGATCTTCCCTTGGTGTTGACAAGCTTCCTCAAGGAATCTTACGAGCCACTGAGACAAGCTTCGTTAGAACTGTTGACCTGCAAGACTGTCTTTCTGCTCATTGGCTTCTGGTAAACGCTGCCTTCTAGCCCTTAACGTTGACGAGGCTTATCTGTGATTTGACCCAAACTGTAGCTTAGTGATACTTTTGCCCCGAGCTACTTTCAGAGCAAAGACACCAGCATCCAAAGAAGCATCAAGTTCTTTACAGTGCTGCGGTTTCAGTGCTGTGTCCCCTTGCAGGGAATGAAGAGCACAGACTCCAGTGCCCTGTTAGATCGCTACGCTTCTGCCTTGATGCAACTAAGTATCCGAAGTGGAGAAAAAAGCCAAAGGGACTTTTTCCTCCCCTACAGATCCAGTACAGATCAAGCAATTCCAGCCATGATCGCTTCTTGGATTCTCTCCGTAATTGGATTTGCCAACAAGAACATATTTGAATCCACCACTTCTGACAATGTCAAGAAAATCGCCCACAAGCTTCGAGCCCTCTCCTTTTGTTATGCTGCTTACATTCAAGTCCCGTAGGCTGGCTCACGGAAGTGTGAAACCACCCCCTTCACTTCACACTACCTTCGAGACGTGTCCTCCCAAGCGGATGTTTGTCTTCCCTCGAACCACTCTCAGTGCACCAGTAGATTAAAGGCAACTGCAAGGAATCCACCATTGAACCCAGAAGGCAACGACGGCAACTGCTCACCATCCAGTTTGTCGAATTCTCAACCATGAAAAATGTAATTGGATATAAAACTTCTGGTGTAAAATTCTGGTATAAAACCATGTGACTTACCATTCTCCAGCCTGAAATGGTAAATCTGTTTTTATCCCTAGAATACTTAACCAATTACCCACCCTGTCTTCCCTTGTTGTTGCCACTGATCGTGCACCAAGACAATAAAGCTGACTGCCAATCTGCGCAAGAGGTACGTTGGTGTGATAGGGACAAGGATATTTAACTTTTGTCAGGAGTTTTTTGTATATAAGCGGATAATAATGCAAAAATTTAATTGGGTAGGTATTCTATAGACAAAAACAGATTTGCCAATTCTAGCTAGGGTATGGTTGGTAAATCACATTTTTCTTTAATTTTTAGTCTTTGAGCTTGCCAGTGGTGTCCAGTCCACATGAAGACTATATTACACGTCACGTAATGGGAAAGAGCAGCAAGCGTGTATTTGAGGAGTCATCATCAGCTGAATGCAGGGTAAGACTTTTTTTTTGAAATTATCATTTTCATAAAGCAAATCTACTTAATGCCAGTGGTGCAACTAACATATGTGCCACCAAGCAGTAAAATTAAAATTGGTGCACTTAATAATACTAATGAATCCAGCATTTAAAAAAGAGATAAGTGTATTTTGTAGTGTTTGTGGTGGGGTGGGGATGTTCAGGTACTAGCAAGTAACCTGTGGGGGATGGTATAGTCCTAGCTGACATGGTAAATTTATGGTCAAGCACCATTTATGATAGAGAAAATAATGCAGATTTGGTTATCACGTCAAGTACTTCTGTGGCAACAAGACTAAAGCAAGTTTTCAAAGTTTTTTCTTGCATTCCCTTTAGAGCCCATTACAACACTGAAGGACTTTCAACTGGTAAAATCGCAACAAGGACCATAAAATCTTAAATTCAAACTGAAATCTGAACCGCCACTACTAGCTACGACATCCTGATCCTGCAGGAATAAAGAATGTTGAATGAATATTGATTGCCAGATAGTATCACGTATTATTACCCTGCTTTCACCCTTACCATTGTTAAAACAATGCTCAACAATCGTTGCAACTTATTTTACACAATTTTAGAATTCTTACAAGTATGACCATAAGCAATATGCTACTTTAGATCGCTGCTTTGGATTTTACACCAGTATTACATTCTAAACTTCCAACATTACCTTCCTTAAGAACTGCAACAGCTCTATCGTCTGCATTATTGTTTGATTACGAAGTGCCTCTTAGCAAACGAGGGAAATAAGATGTTGCCCTGTCAGACAACAACCAAACTTTAATAACAACATCACACATGTAACGTCCGTTCAAAGCGTATTCTTAAAGCATCGTTGACTGTTGCTTGATTCAGAATTTTCCCTTCAACGAACAAGAGTAATGAGAAGTTGTCAGTCAAACGAAATTATTGTAACAATATGATGCTTGGAACGTCATATCAAAGCATACTGTTCGTCATTGTTGCTCAATCGTTGTTTGAGCTTTCGGAAAACAGAAATGGGAACTTGTCTCTTCATCCGACAACGGTATTTCTGTTCGGTGCTGCTACACGAAATGAAGGTAGTGTATTTCAAAAGTTATGGCATGTGCAAAAATGGGCCGGTGTAAAAAATTTAATGCACACTTTTGGTAGAGGGAGGTCTGAGGAAGTGTAGAACATCCTCGGGGGCTTCGCTCGCTTCCACACCTCCTCGGACGTCACTATACAAAAAGTGTGCATTAAATTGCTTACACCGCCCATTGTTGCAAAATTCATGCTATAACCATTACTTCACAATTTATTGGTTTGTTCGTTACACATAATATGGACTGCTGGATTGCTTTCTTTCTTCAGAACAACCTGTGGAGTTTGACAGGGCAGTTCTTTTATCCCTGGATTTTTTTCTGGTCTTAGATAGGCAAGCACCTGATTTGATTTTTTTGAGTCTGGTTGCTGGGTGACTGGCTTTGCCTTAAATGTGATCGACTGGAGTAAACACGAAGTCCATGCCGTTCCACTTTTGCAACCTGCATTTGTTTGCTCATTAAGAACTACACTTGACAAAGGCAATACGGATACGGTTTCAGCAAGCAAAATAGCAAAGCCAGGCACGATGTCAAATAAGCGTTTGGTTTACGGGTGGTGTTTGAAATTTAAACACCAGGTAGTCAGGCATTTTATTTTATTATTTTTTGTTGTATTCTACCAACCACATTTCGTTTAAATGATAATTATCAAAGCTTGAAGAGCGAACGGTGTACTTTCAGCCTAAAACACTATTTATCTTTGCGTTTGTGTCGTATCATATTTAATGTTTTGAGTTTTTGTTAAATAGCTTCCGAGTGGTTTGAGCAAGGGGCTTGAAATATGCACTACTGAAAAGCTTGCTTCAAAGTGGTTAAAATGGTGTATTGAAATGCAAAATCGGTAATCGGAAATTTTTATTGCTACGAAAATATCCATTAACTTTTATTTACATAGCAG
>JAHWFP010199863.1:42880-69605 GCA_023313725.1 Lithobius niger
ACCCCCCCCCCCCCCCCCCCCCCCATGGAGCTCTATTATCCCTAGCTTGAAAGTTGGCTTCCCTGCCGGTCTCGTAACCTACTGCGCAAGACAGGAACTGGCACCGTCTGTATAAGCGGATCGCAACGGAGCGCAGCATATTTCTTCCTAGAGCAGTTGTGTCAACCGGTTGTTCCTGGAGCTCTTCATGGATTCATCGATCCTCCTTGCCGCGGACTCGTCCTCCGGTTCCGGGGGGGGATTCAATTCCCTTACAGCTGTGTTGGCTGTGAGTAGCTCTCTTGACAGCCTTAGCTGGCTACACTACTGTTGGCCAGCTAAAGCCGTCAGACGCTTGAGCTACTCGCAGCCAACACAGCTATCTCAATCGGCTACGAGTCGAAATCGTTAAGTACCGTCTGTCGGCATTAATTTCTGCGCGTTCCAGCAAAACAATGGCAGCCTCCATATCGTGTTTTGGTGATGCAGTAATTAAATTCTTGTATCGGATGTATGTAACGTATTCCTACTTCAATTCTTGTGTTTAGTTATTGTGTAAGTGACCCAAAAGTAAAACATGCATGTCAAAATGGATGTAATTGCCCTTTAAGCAAGAAAGCTAAAAATGGTTTCGAATTTAAAAAGGGCTAAAACAATGAACTCAAAACAGCCAAAGTTAAGGGTAACAACAAGGATGCACTAACACTGCATTAGTAATTCAACGTGTCGTATGGTAGAATAAAAAAAAAATGTGCAATTGACGTATGAAGTTGGAACGGCAGATATACCAATGGGACACTACTAAAAAAAATTGAATGTGTGGTGTACTGAACAATATCTGCTATATTGCACATTATATATAATAAAATATTGCCACTACGATACGGCAAATGAGCCAGAATCTTGTGTGCGACGATCCAATCACTGACCAGATGTTTTCATCTGACGCTGATACTGGTTTTGTTAGAAAAAACAAACAAACTGAAAACTTCGTTGTTTTACAGTTTCCCCTCCCCTTTGTTCTTGAACTTGAACTTGAACCTACACCAACAGGAAGCGCAATAGCTTTTGGCGTTGGGAAGGAGTTTACCAGTTCTTGTAGTGTTACGGGTCTAAGACACCAGGCAAGTAGGCGTCTAGGCGTCTTTTGAAGCATAGGACAGAAGGTGCAGGTACAACATCAGCAGGGAGTCTGTTCCATAGGGAACAAACCCGGAATGGTAGGGAGAGTTGGCGCACCCGCGAGTTACATCGCCGTTGGAAAAGCTTTTTCCTGGTGGGTTGGCCCTCACTGAGTGTAAACCAGGTTGCTGCGATGTTGCTTGAATCACGTAAGCACTTATAGGTAAAGATCAAGTCCCCTCTTGATCTCCTGTAAAGCAGAGTTGGTAGTCTTAATACCTTCAGGCGCTCTGTGTAAGGTAAGTCGTGGAGTCCGTTGACGACTTTGGTAGCACGTCGTTGTACCCTTTCGATTTTGTCTGCATCACCCTCATATTTAATCCACCAGGCTTGGTTGCCGTATTCCAGAGTAGTGCGTACAAGTGCGCAGAAGAGCCGGAGGAAGGTTATTCTATCGGGGAACTGGAAATTTCTTTTAATGATTGCCAGTGCCTTGTATGCTTTGGAGACCACGTAGTTGATGTATGTTGAGAATGAGAGCTGGGAGTCAACGATGATTCCAGGTCTTTTTGGCTGTTGCTTATTGCGATGGGGGGATCACTTGGTGACACGAAGAGGTTGATTAAGTGATCGGAACCAAATGGGACAATGACACACTTGGCTGCCTTCAGAGACTTTTTCATCCTGTTAACCCAGCTTGCGAAATTGTGGCTGTCGTTTTGCAAAAGGTTCATTTGGTCATGGTTGGTAACTACCGAGAAAATTTAAGTGTTATCTAGGAAAACACAGTGGTCGCTTTTCGCTACTTCAGAAACGTCATCGATAAAAATAATGAAAAGTAATGGGCCAAAGACTGATCCTTGAATAGTTCCGCTCTCTACCTTCTGGGATGAGGAAATGAAGCCATCAATTATGGTGCATTGCTGTCTTCGTGTTAAGAAGTCTGCAATCCACTGGATGGTTTTGCCCCCGATGTATTTTTTGGCGACTTTTTATCGATCAGTAGGTCATGAGGAATAGTATCAAAAGCCTTGGGTAGGTCAAAGTAGGCTGCTGCAACTGGGAGATGCTCGTCGACACATTCTTGTTCATCAGGCATTTACATTTTTTAAATCTTCGAACACCATATTTTCAGTAAACTCTGCAATTAATTTAGAGGAGAGGGGGGAGTAGGGGAAATCGTATTGCGCCCAGTTTACGTGAGGTTGACTACTTTACATTTATTTACACTTTTTAGGTGTATTAACAAAAGTAAATATAATCACAGGAAAATTGTGACAAAGCCCACATTGAATATAACACTGCGATTTCATGTGGCCAGTTGTTAAGCTTTACTCAGTTTACTGCTTAAAAAAAATCTGAGAGTCGGAGGCCAGGAGGAATATCCCGCCCTTGCCTCCCTGGCCAATCCGCCGGTGTAAGAACAGGACATCATTCGCTTTGCTCACTCGTTCAATAAGAAACAACACCACAAATAAGTGTAAAAAAAACTTTTTTGAATACCGAAAAATCGGTCGACTCAGCATTTCTACTTTGGTTCAAGTTCACAACTTATATTCACAGTTTGATCACGCAAAACCAAAAATCAAAGATTTGAAAGGTTTTCCCCTCGAAACTTGGGAATTTTCGACAACCTTTACTGGTTTTCTTCGTCAGGCAGTTAAGCCACCGGCACCCATATTCACAATCCTTCCAAACCCAACGAACTTCCAAAATTCAAAACTCCCTCCTCTTCACATCACAGTAGGCCTTGAGTCAGCATTCCAGGCTGGTGTTGGCACTGCTCATAGTCGATGTTTCTTCATCTGTTTCTTCCTCCGTAGTTGGTGGTGCGGGGAGTCATTTCTTCCAGCTTGCTACCAGTCTAGTTTTGAATTGAGGTGTCACCATGTTACTAATCGTCTTATAAGCTGGTTCTTGTGTGTTCAGTAGTTTTATTGACATGCCTCCACACTGCTGAATGGCCATTGATTTTAAGGCACAGAGGTGTGCCTCCTTGCTGGAATCCGACTTGAGAAAGATTTTAGTCTGCTCCAGTCAATCTGGTGTTTAGATTTCTTGCAATGCATGGCCACTGCATTACTTTTGTCTTCTTCAAGGGTGGCTTTTCAGTGCTCCTTAACTCTAACGCAAATCTGACTTTTTGTCTCTCCAATGTGCCCACTTGGGCACCCCCTGCATGGGATCCAATAGACTACCCTGGTGGTATTGGGTAGTCTTTCAACATCGAAGTCTGCATCTTCTTCCACCCCTCCTCTCGTGCTTTCCTGTTTTGGTTGCCGATCTTCATCTTCATTCGTCTCTCGGGCTCTTACCGTCCTCGACCTGGTTTGGTACTGGTGTTGGTGGTGTTGTCTGTTCATCTTCCGCCTCTTCCTGCTCTCCAGTGTTATTGGCCCCAAGTTCGCCAGTGGTGGAATTTGGCTTTTCCTTTTCTTCTTGCCTCAAAATCTTACTTCCAAGCAGTTATTTTTTGTTTTTGGGATTGCGGAAAAAACAGGTTATCCCTACTTTGGCCAGGGCTTTTTCTTTTAACCCTTTCTCCACCCTTCGGAAAATAAGTAACAACCTCAACCGGACTCTCATTGGTGGGTCTTTCGGCTTCATTTGGCGCAAGGGGTCTTTCCAGGTTTTGGCTTTCTGAATAGCTTCATTCACGGCTCTAGCAGGGTACCCAAGGTCTAAATACTTTTCTTTCGCTCTTTCAAACCACCCACTGCCTTCCGTCACTTTCATCAGTTGGCTCCGGATCCTCCTCATTTCTCCATCCATGATTGCCAACAACTGGGAATTGGGGAGCCCTGATGAAAACTCAATTCCCCGGTGCGTTTGAGTTGGTTTTACGTACGGTCCCCGTGTGAGAAACAGCTGCGACGTGCGTGAAAATTCCGGGCGGCCGCAGAAAAAAATTCTGGTCAATTTTTTTTACCGTAAGCCGCACTTTTTTAAATATATGCGGAAACAACGATAATTTTGCTAAATATTAATAGATTTTTACGTTCAAATACACCATTTTAACCCTTTTTTCGCCAGCTTTCCAATGGTGTAAACCACATGTCACTATCTCCACTCGTTCTGAAGTTATTTATAAAAAAAACCATTCAACTTACATTTTTAAACGAACGTGGCTTGCAATATACCCTGTGTTTATTAAATTTCTTATTTTCACTATGTCAGTTTTAGCGTCTGAAGCAATCCATGAAATGAAACATGGGATCTGTGATTTGGAATATTTGTATGAAAAGACTGGGGGGGGGGGGGGGGGCACCCGAGGGGACTTTTAAAATGGGGGCACGTCTTATATGTGAGTTTTTGTGAAACAGATTGATTCTCCTGCAGGATACAGGATTACAAAGACATTTTTAAAATCAATTTTAGTTGCCATGTACGGTACTTATTTCTACAAGCATTTTAAAAATATTACTGTGGATAAAGTAATGGGGAAAAAAGTTATAGAAAGGTTTTTAATGTTTTTGATGCTTTGCCGTGCTTCAAAAAAAGTTTAAAATTGTCACTTCGAACGGCTGGTTTCCTTCAAAAATTCCAACACCGGAAAAATTAACCCTGCAGAAAAATGTTTAGGTTACAAAGCTGCGTCGCAGAAAGTTGTGGAACATTATAACACTGGGCGTACGGTTCCAGCATAGCTTGCCCTTTTTCCCTCTGCTTACTACTGTGTCAAGGAAGGGGAGCCTGCCACTTTCTTCTTTTTTCGATGTAAAGCCAAGATCATCAGGCCGAGAGTTGAGTGTCTTCTCAACTTCTTCTAACTCCTCCTTCCCGGCAGTGAAGGTGTCGTCCACAAATCTCACTCAGATCTTGATGGACGGATGCTTGCGAACAACTTCTTCGTCGAGGCCTTAAAGGACAATCTCTGCAAGCCTAGGTGATAAGAAATACCCTATTGGGGTGCCGGAAACTTGCCAGTAGGTGACCCCTTGGAACTGGACGTAGATGTTTGCAAGCAATGCTTTTAGTAATCGCTGGTCAAGCTGGACTTCCTTCTCCTTGATCTTTTGTCGCCGAGCTGCCTCATCAAATTTTGCATGATGAGGCGGTGTGAGAGATTCGGGAACAAGGCCATAATTCTCTGGCTTATGTATTTTCTCTTGGCCAAACACACTAGGTAATTTGGCTTCAGCACATGGACGGAGGTGCTTCGCAACATCCTCAGTGAGCAGTTTTTCTTTAACCAGCTTCTTTAGGTGTCCTTCGAAGCATTAAGGGAGCGTGTACCCAAGGTCAAATTCTAACTGGTGGTACATTTTGCGGTCTTGTAGCCCTTCTTCCAGCCTTTGGATGTACCCATCACGGTCTAAAACTACAGTTAGGTTAGATTTATCCGCCCGCGTGACAAAAATGGACTTGTCTTTTTTAAGCCTATTGAGTGCCTGCATCGAAACTGTAACGTGTGTTCAATGTAGAAGCCAAAATTGAAGTAGTTAAACCTTGTTTAATGCGGAATAATCTTGACAAGATTTGGGTTATATGATTTTGTACATTCTCAACACAAGCATCAACGAGAATAGAACACCGGGCTCTGAAGCCCTTGACTTTTATATGCTCCGGTCGGATCCAGAGCTCCACCGGACAACGAATCAGCTCTTGAGTTCGTTAACCAATCCAGTTCTTGGTTACAAAGTTTTTACCAATCGTGGCCAACAATACTTGGCCACGTTCTCCTGCACGTCCGCTCATGGTTTTGGCGCAAAACCTAAAAGTCCTTGCAGTTAGGCCATGAAAAAAAAGTTAGTTGGTTCGCAGACCCTGCCTGGTGGTCAAATTTGTCCCTGGTCATCGCTTTTTATTTGCTAGAGCAAGTCAAATTTATTACTGTACAAGAAAAACCAATTCAGTCAGCTGAAAATAAATATTATTTAGCCTAATTCAGCATTCAATTATTGTACTCTGTGGTAAGTTAACCAGTCGTAAGTCTAAAATTTTAAGATCCAAGTGTTCGTGGCAGTTATAAACAGACTTGAGTTACTTCCAATAAAATAAAAAAGCCTGGTGGCCTGGTTACTTTTGGAATGAAAATGGCCGAGAACCAAACATATTTCTTTTCACGGCCTTACACAAACGATTTTGGCGCCAACAAAAGTCAACCACAACACAACAGCACACAAGTAGGTACGAGGGTGAGCCAATGCCCATTACAAAACGTTACACTCTTCCCTACGCTTATCCAATCCCATCACATTATTTTGCAGGTCACACACAATGTTGTGGTCCATTTGGTACCTCCCAATCAAAACTTGCACATCGGCTACAAAATTCGCCATCCGATCTGGCTTTGGGTATTGCTATTCAGGAATAAATTTCTGATCACGTTGTAGAACTTTTATCTCTTCAGGATCCAGGTTTCTTTTTGACAAGTTAACAACGAAGGGATGTGGTTTAAGTTGAATTCCATGCTGGTTCTTTTCCATTTCTTCCTGGGGACTGGCGTTCCTCCTTCCCATAAAGCTGCTCGCGTTGCTGCCCCTTCCTTCCTCAGTTTGCTTTCCTGCAGTGCTCCTAGCTCCACTGATGGTTGGCTTCTCCTGCTCACACCTGGTACTTCCGGTTTCAGATTCCCGTTCGGTTTTCAAATCGTTGTCTGAATCCTCAAAAGAATGGTTGACGTCGTTTTTATCTACAAGCATGGTAGAAACCTTCTTCCTGGCATAAGAAATGGGGTGGATCTCCATTTTTTGGAGTTTTTTCAAATGTTGTTGTTGCACAAAAGTACGTCTGCGTTCGACGTTCACTTGCACTTGGTCGCACACTTTTTTAACGAGTTCGTTACCAAAACCTCTTTCAACCTTTCCAACTGATATTTTAAGCGATTGATCCTCCTGTGACACTCTGTGATTCTTTCAACTAGAAAAAGTCTGGTCGCATGCAAGGCAATCTTCCTCCTATTAACAGAATTCGATTTCGGTTTCACCATCATTGATTTCGTGTAAATCCCTTCTCTCTTACCGGCCAAATTAAACATTAAATGCATTTCAAACTTCCGAAGGCTGGAAGAAGGGCTACAAGACCGCAAAATGTACCACCAGTTAGAATTTGACCTTGGGCACACGCTCCATTCCTGCTTCGAAGGACACCTAAAGAAGCTGGTTAAAGAAAACCTGCTCACTGAGGATGTTGCGAAGCACCTCCGTCCATGTGCTGAAGCCAAATTACCTAGTGTGTTTGGCCAAGTGAAAATACACAAGCCAGGGGATCCGATTCGTGTGATTGCATCTGCTGTGGGGGGCCCAGCACAACCTCTCGACAGGTTCCTTGCGCCGAGGCTGCAGAAGTATGTCTGGGGTCAACATGGGCTGCGGGACACTACCGATTTTCTCAGGAGGCTGGAAGGGGTGAAGTTGGAAGAGGAGGATGTCCTTAGATCATTTGACATTATGGCCTTGTTCCCGAGCCTCTCACACCGCCTCATCGTGCAAATTTTGATGAGGCAGCTTGGCGACAAAAAATCAAGGAGAAGAAAGTCCAACTTGACCGGCGACTACTAAAAGCAACACCTTTACTGCCGGGAAGGAGGAGGAGTTAGAAGAAGTTGAGAAGACACTCAACTCTTGGGCTGATGATCTTGGCTTTACATCGGAAAAAGAAGAGAGTGGCAGGCTCCCTTTCCTTGACACGGTGGTAAGCAGAGGGAAGAAGGGCAAGTTATGCTGGGAACCGTACGTAAAACCAACTCAAACAGACCGGGGAATTGAGTTTTCATCGGGGCACCCCAAATCCCAGTTGTTGGCGATCATGAATGGAGAAATGAGGAGGATCCGGATCCGACTGATGAAAGTGACGGAAGGCAGTGGGTGGTTTGAAAGACCGAAAGAAAATTATTTAGCCCTTGGGTACCCTGCTACAGCCATGAATGAAGCTATTCAGAAAGCCAAGACCTGGAAAGACCCATTGCGCCAAATGAAGCCAAAAGACCCACCCAATGAGAGTCTGGTTGAGGTTGTTACTTATTTTCCGAAGGGAGGAGAAAGGCTTAAAAAAGCCCTGGCCAAAGTAGGGATAACCTGTTTTTTCCGCAATCCCAAAAACATCAGAAAACTGCTTGGAAGTAAGATTTTGAGGCAAGAAGAAAAGGAAAAGCCAAACTCCACCACTGGCGAACTTGGGGCCAATAACACTGGAGAGCAGGAAGGGGCGGAAGATGCGAACCAATACCACCAACACCAGTACCAAACCAAGTCGAGGACGGTAAGAGCCCGAGAGACGAATGAAGATGAAGATCGGCAACCAAAACAGGAAAGCACGAGAGGAAGAAGATGCAGACTTCGATGTTGAAAGACTACCCAATACCACCACGGTAGTGTATTGGATCCCATGCAGGGGGTGCCCAAGTGGGTACATTGGAGAGACAAAAAGTTGGATTTGCGTTAGAGTTAAGGAGCACTGGAAAGCCACCCTTGAAGAAGACAAAAGTAATGCAGTGGCCATGCATTGCAAGAAATCTAAACACCAGATTGACTGGGAGCAGACTAAAATCTTTCTCAAGTCGGATTCCAGCAAGGGGGCACACCTCTGTGCCTTAGAATCAATGGCCGTTCAGCAGTGTGGAGGCATGTCAATAAAACTACTGAACACACAAGAACCAGCTTATAAAACGATTAGTAACATGGTGACACCTCAATTCAAAACTAGACTGGAAGCAAGCTGGAAGAAATTCCTCCCCACACCGCCAACTACGGAGGAAGAAACAGATGAAGAAACATCGACTATGAGCAGTGCCAACACCAGCCTGGAATGCTGACTCAAGGCCTACTGTGATGTGAAGAGGATGGAGTTTTGAATTTTGGAAGTACGTTGTGTTTGGAAGGATTGTGAGTGTGGGTGCCGGTGGCTTAACTGCCTGACGAAGACAACCAGTAAAGGTTGTCGAAAATTTGCAAGTTTTGAGGGGAAAACCTTTGAAGATGTTTGAGTTTTGGTTTTGCGTAATCGAACTGTGAGTATAAGTCGCGTAATATAATACTGTAATATATCGCACCTGGTATGCATGTACTCGGAGGGAGTCTTCCGCAGGGAGCTACTTACTGAAAACCTTACCCTTTTATTACGAGAGCTTGTTGGTTTCCCCACCACAAAAACACGGTTAGTATTAGCATCTCACAACTCTTTCGGTACCTTCAACTAACAATGGTTATTTTTTTTTATCTTTTATTGATAATGTATGACAATTGGCCATCTTCCCTCCCGTACCTTTCCTACACTTCTGGCGATGCCATCGGAGACTTTTGTATCCCTGGCAGGTCTAACCTGTGTCCCTACCCTAGCCGTCACTTTTCCATCCTTTTGGCCATGCTATTTTTAATTTGTTTTATTTTTCTCGTTCACATGCTTTTATTTTCTGCTTTTGAAAAATCTTCCTACTTTTTACCAGCATATAGTCAATGCTCTCCTCTTTTAGGCTGGCAATCAGTGACCTTGGGGCCTGCTGGGTCCTTGCCAGTCCTGTTGCTCCAGCAACAAAATAAGTTTATTCATTTATTTATTAAAAGCAGCGAGGCTAGCGCAATAATTAACAGCAAAGTCTATGCATCCCTCGTATTCAATGTACCGTCCATATTCTAGCCCATAACCGCCTAGATACGAACGTACGCCTTCAACGTATAACAGCGAAAAACTAAGCCCCAGCGTGAGCTTTGTTAGGGGTCCCCGGGGCAGTCACAGCCCAGTGGTCAGCGTCGTCGGCTCCAAACCAAGAGAATGCCGGCTCAAATCCGAGAACCGACCCAAGTACCATATGGGCTCTAAAAAAAAGGTTCTGAAAGTTCTTTCAGGCGGTTATGGGCTAGTATACAAATTCGGTTTACCATCCAGATTACCGCCAAAGGCAAGTGACGACGCACTTTGTATTGTTCTTCGCGGTAACAGGAGCCACCTCGATGTCTACGTATGGTCTCTAACCGACCGCAATATTGAAGAGCCGGCTTGCCGAAACGTGCAGTTACTCGCCGTGATCATTGCAATTTTTTGTATTAGCGCACACCTTTACGCTGACGTCACCCACAAATCATGTACTATCGGACGACTGTTTTTAGCTGAGAGACCTCGTTAGAGGTTAGCATAGTTCAAACATCGAATGTATATTCTGTAGAGCATAATAGCTATTGAGCTTCCACACTGCAACTCACCACCTACATATTTGAATTGCATCTGATCAGAATTGAACAAATGTGTCTGGTTTTTGAGATGTCGCTGAACTGATTTGCGTTTAGCCCTTTTTTGAAGACAACCACATTAATTCGACGTGTGACAAACATTGAAATAAAAACCCACCCACACCAATTGTTAAGGCTCAATGCCCGAGAACCATTTTTCTTAACGTGGCTTTAACACATTTATTTTCTTTCCATTTCAGGTTGGGTTCCTTTGGTCTTGGAATTATATGCTCAGCAAACGTTGGAGAACTGTAACATCGGGTGATGAACAACTTATGAACAAACTCTTTAAGGATTTTCGGGAATTCTGTCAAAACAAACAAAATCGGCTTCAAGATTGTTGGGTACAGTGGCAGCAAGATGTGTTTTTCCCAGATAAATAGTTTGTCAACACGTTAGTGAGATTGTGTTGTTTTTATGCAATTTTATCCTTCTTACTCATTTTAAAGTTGAAAACTTTAAATGCATTGTAAATGATACGTGATTATGCTCTTCATTTTTAGATTTTAGTCACAATTGGTTTGTAATTTTTGCAGTTTGACAGGTGTGTATGATGTTGTCATGGTTTAATGTGAAGTTTTAGTTGTATTTTACACATTACAATATTGCATTAAAATATAACAAACTTAAAAAAAGAACCAGGGCCATGGCAAGTCCGCTTAGCTCCTCGGAAATTCTAGTCACCCTTTCGCACATCATACGTCGTTCATTAAAAAAAATTTATACAATTTTCAGACACCCTGCACCTGTGTCAAAAATCGGAATATTTAGCTTTATCCCAACATAGCACCTCAATTAAATACAATAATAAACGGAAGTTAAAAATCCTTGCTTCTATCGAATCAAATGCTATCCGGATCCAGGCATCTCAAGTGCCGTGTATTTTTATTGTCAGGACGCACGACACTAAACGTTTAATGTGGGACTTGAAGTGCCTGCTTCTGGCTAGCATTGAGTGAGTTGGTGCGATAGAAAAAAGGATTTTTAACTTGTGTCGGGAATTTCGTCTTAAAGCAGACAATAATGCAAAAATTTAGTTGCGTACCTATTCTAGAGATCCTGGTTAGGAAATGGTAAATTATGTGCGTTTCCTTTATTGTTGGTTAACGTTGTCATTGTGTTTAGGAAACAAATGTACAAATGAAGCTTACAGTCAAGAAAGAGTAAATTTGAGGTCTGGCTAATAAAAAAAATTTGACACGATACATAACAACAAGGTAGAGGCAATCATGCCTCGATATTTCGACTGGCTGGCTAGTCATTTTCCTATGGAGGCATTAAGTTAAAAAAGATTAAGATTGAGGGGCGTCTTAATGAGATCTTGGCTTGGTATAGTAGTCATTAGTCACATTAGTACTTTATAACAGGGACTGAATTTCCTAATTTCAAACCAAAGGCTGTGAAATAAATTTGTTGCTTCTCGGACCAACTTTTCTTATTTTCCAACTTGAATTCTTTGGAATATTTTGACATTCCAATGCACCATTTTATTTCGAGAACTTTTTAATGGTATTCACTGAATTGCTTTAAAGTTATTCAACAAAACAAAAATTGCCGCAAAATTTTAAGAAATCTCGAGTGAAAATTTTGCAAGGAATGTACTGCTATCAATTTAATCTGTTTGGTGTGCTTCTTTTTCCATTAAAAGCATTTTAAGTTGGTTACCTTACCCCAAAACCAAACTTTATCATTTTATATCTTTTCCCATTAAAAGTATGTAAGATATCTTACCATCATTGTCCTTGAAACTTGCAGGAGGAAAATGTCTCAAAACCAAACTTTTTCCTGTGGCTTTAATGTATTTTATATTCCATCATTAAATTGAGAACCATTTTTTTTTAATGGACTTTAGAATTATGAAATAAAAAGGTTGGTCAACAGGTCAATGTAAATTCAATAAATGTCTGAAGCAAAGAATTTTTTTTCATGGCCTAACCGGCTGCCGTAACCACTGCATATTCTGTCATTTAGCACCACAAAACTATTTTTCTTTACTTTTTCAAATGAATACTTAAACTACATTGAGTTTAAGAGCTTCGTTTACAGTGCAAGTACGACTGGTTGTGCAATTTGCCTAGCACATTCGATGCCTGTTAAATGCTACTCCTAGTTTTTTGTGCATCATGCCAATGACTTAGCAATTCACAGCAATGACTAATAATTTTTCTAGCTGCAACACTTTGGTTTAGTTCCCCAAATAAAAAAAAATATACTACTACTTTCGAAAGAATGTAATCCTTGTGTCAGCATTACCATTTAATCCCGAATATAAGACGAGTAGCAATTTTGAGCTGAAGAAATAAATGGATGCATTATAAGACGGGTGACATTAGCAAAGTTTTCGTAATGCTTTGTATTGCATTCAGTAATTTGTATACTAGTAAATTCACCTGGACATGGATTCGAAGCCCTAAATTTTAATTCGACAGTTTAAACTTTGGACTGCATATGGAGGCTGTTTTCAAAATATTTTTAGTTTTTGCTAAATAATACAAAACTAGCAACTCGCATGAGACTATGTAACACCACTGGAGAGCTCTCGAAAAAACGATTCGAATGGTGTTCAAACATTAAAATCGGCCATAATTTAACCGAGTTAGGGATTTTCACGCGCGTATATGACGATGCTATTTTATTGGTGTAAATTTGGAAAAAAATATCACCTTATATTCGGGATTTTACGGTAATGTTACCGAACTGTAGAGAAAATGGTACATTTTCTACAAGCGTCCGTGTTTGATAGCCAAACTTTTAGCACTCGAAATTTGGTGTAACTTTTAAGTAGAGTACGTTTAAAATGTAATTCCTATGCCAAACAATCCATGCAATGGTAAAACTATGTAACACTTATTGCTAAGGGTGTGCGAGTAGAATAATTTTAATTTGAGTTGAGCCGAGGTCGAGTTCGTTTATTTACTGAACATAGTTCATGTGCAAAGTTTCTTTTTAATAGTAACAGCCTGTCAGTGTGTACAAATGGCTTTCCAGTTTTGAGGATATAACTTAAAAACTGTTTAGCTAATGGCTTTTAAGTTACATCACTGGAATTGATGAAGTTCTCTCGCTTTCACCGAATTCAAGTTTTTGAGCATCAATGCAAGCAATGAGCAGTCTGGATACCGTATTTCCCCGCATGTAAGACGAGTAGCATTTTTGGCGTTGCACATTCTAGAGAATGTGCTGCGATTACAAGACTAGTGACTTGAGCAAGAATTTCATATGGCTTTGGTATTAAACATTTTTTGTACTAGTAAATTTACCTGGTACTGGAATCGAAGCCCAACATTGTAAAGATCTTCGATTTTGGACTGCTTACTGTGGCCAATTTCAAAATACCAGTTGTGTCCCAGCGTAACATATGTCAATCTAGCTGATTCAACTCGCTCTAGTAATCAGCATTATTGAAGCAACAGTGTTTTAGGCGTGCTGTATTCCAGAAATCCACGTAAGTGTGAGTGGGGCTAAAGTTGAGTGTAAGGGTCAAAACGCATCTATAGAAATCCCCCCCAGACATAAGAACACTCACATTCGCTTCTGTGGCTGTATTAAAAATGTTGACCCTTACCTCAGATGTTTGCACTCACATTTGCCCTCTCACACTTGAGTGGATTTATGGATTGCGGCCGTGAGTTTCTAATTGTTAGAGCGGACATTCGTTTCATTATTGGCCCCTTTTTCTTTGCTACCGTGGTAAGAAGGATCCCGCTCGCCCTCTTGCTGATTGTTGAAGCTTCGTTTGTCTAATCCTGATCCAAAAACTAATTGAGCAAATGGCTTGAAATTAGCACCATTGGATAGCTCTTGGAAAAACAATTCGAATGGTGTATTCAAACATCAAAATCGGACAAAATTTGACCGAGTTATGGGTTTATGGGAAAAAAAGTACCGGATTATATTCGGAGAAATACGGTACAAGTTGCATACTCGGCTCACATTTTTCGAGTATCGCACATTCCTACTTACTGCAAGTACACCATGTTGTAGTTAACATACAGTATAATATGCTTCTTTTGTTAAATGTAAACTGCACAGCCCGCAGGTGATAAGAAAACTGTGATCATGATGGTATACGTTTTGCCATTGATAAAAAGTTTTATTAACATTTATACATCTGTATATTTATGGAGAAATGAGCAGCAAGCATATGTAAACGGGGCTGCTTCTTTTTATACACTGTTGTTTGTCCTTATAAAACAATAAAAAATGTCGATCATTGATTTAGAAAAATTATTTTGAGCAGAATTAGCTGCCAGGGTTGGGTAGGGTTTAGCAGTTTGGGTCAATAGGCCGTTTCTTCAAACCCATGTTCTTTTAGTTTTATGTAAGCGTGGCGAGCTTCATGATTGTCAGCAGGTCGATTGATTGGCAACCAAACTGGTTCACCAACAAATAAGCGCATTGCTTTGATGTGGTTCTGGAAATAAAAGATATAAACTAAACTTGCAAGCAACCAGTATGGACAAAGATAAGAGGCGAATATTATTCACTGACCTTTGAATCGAGCGTAAATCTGTGGTAGATCCCTGCTGGAAGGACAAGTAAATCTCCTTTTTCAACAAAGATACGGAGCCACTGATCATCACAATCCCGTACATCAAAATAACCGCTTCCGTCCAACACTAAACGAATTTCTTCATCCGAGTGCAGGTGTTCTTGGAAGAAGATTTTTATCTGCAAAAAGAAAAAAGAAAATAATTATTCATTTATCTTAACAACTTATTTCACAGAACGGATCCTGTAGCATATGCAGGATGATATTTTAAGAAGGGCGATTTCAAATTGCCTACCTATCTAGAACGCCATTAAAGGTTGACGGCAGTCCCAGTTTCAGATTGGGTTACCAACATCTATTTTTCTAAGCCACCACTTTCAGAATGTCAGGAAAACTCTTACGAATACCCAAGAAGCCTCACATCGCGATGTCAATAAGATTATTACACCCAAGTTGACCTAGAAACTGGAAAGCACTCCTCCCTCAACACTCTCCCCACACTCCACAGGTGGAGCCACTATCCAGTGTCCCATCCTTCTTCAACTGGGAGCACAAACACAAGTGGTATATTCAAAACGACTTCCCGTTACTCGATGTAAAATGAAGGAGGTGGGAGATCTTCCAACAAGATAAGAAGCACAATGAGCCTTTTGGCTTACCGTATTCTACTATTTCCATTTATCTTAATTAGAACTGCCAGTGCAACAGTTTAAAGTTGATATTAGGTATATTGGTAATCTGTAGCCAGTACCACTCCCCAATTTTACTACTAGCATGCTACTAGTAAGGCAGACGGGTTAATATTAAGGCTCGGCCATTACCAACTTTGACCGATTCGATCTGACACCGATATGGTCCGATACCGATGTTTCTTCCATATCCATAAACAAAATTTGATAAAAAATTCCGAATCTCAAAGCTCTATGAGCAAGCATCTTGCAGTAAAGTGCGCTTTTTGGAACCTGTTTTTTTTTCCTAATAATTTGAGAATGACTGAAGCTATCGCTCTGAAATTAGCACCATTGGAAAACTCTCGAAAAAACGGTTAAAATGGTGTAATGGACCATCAAAAACGGACAATTTTTGGAGAAGATATCGCAAATCCCGATATTTGACCAAAACAGTTAGCCGATACCGATGTCAATATGCTACAACTAATCAACAGCAATTCTCCTATGCAATGATTACTTATCAGAAAGACAACTTATCATTAAACAACCCTTTTATACTAGGCTATTTGTTACTTTTACACTGAAATTCTTTAGGATTCTTGACCAATGCTGCAGGTTAAAGGGGTTGTTGAAGTTAAAACGTTACAAAGAGGTTTCACTGTAACTAATAACTATGTGGCTTGGTCATTGCAAGGGATATATTTCATCTCAGCCTTTAATATACATTATACACACATTGCTACAGTAGTATATCATTTTCATTGTGATTACAACATACTACAGAAGAAAAGCCCTGTTGACTGCAAGGCTGCCTAATGCTTCTAGAATGCCATGCGAAAAGTGTATCTAAAAATGTTGAAGCTACTACCTTTAATGTTCGAAGACGTCACAAACCCTCAAATTTGAAATTGTGCATTTTGCGAGTTACCACAATTGGCACATCCTTCTTGCAATTTCATTACTTCATAATGTTTATGTTAATTTGATGTCCCAAAAACTTTGTGGATGGAGCCATATGGAGATAGGGAAGGGAGGGGGTGGGGGCAAGTGGCTGGGATTGGGGAGGAGAGGACTTTTTCAGCAGCTTTACTAAAACAAACGTTGAGTCACCATGCAAAGCATCAGACATTCCAATTTGGTGTTTGTAATGTTGGCGATGTAATGTTTGTTTCAGTAATGATAAAGTTCTGCCCCCAACCCCTCCTCCCTGCAGGCTACTGCCCCTTCCGCAACATTCTGAGACCTCATAATAACATTAACTTAAAGCACTGTAATTGCAAGAATGATGTAGCCTCCTAACGTGTATTGAGTTGGAGGCATTAGGTGGAAAGTTATGAAGAATTTCACCTTTTTATCCCTAACTTTGGGGGTCTGTAATTTAAGACGGGTGCATTTCCGGACCCATGTTTATAGGACTTTTTAGTCTTATTTTTGATCATAGAAAACACACGGAAAGTTGTGACATACATTTCGGATACACCCTGTATATGCTGATCAGTTAATTAACAATCCAATCATTTTTTCTTACACAATTTTCTTCCTGTTGCTGGACGGACGGTTACCTCAATACTGAGGTATGGGTGACTTTTCTAACATTTACCAGAAAGCAAAATGGTAGGATTAAATCTTAAAAGTTGTATTACCCTTTCTTCATAATTCGGCAACTTGTCTGGTGCTATCTCTATTACATCCTGGTATGTATAGTTGCGATCTTTGCGGATTTTTTCCAGCTTGCCTTCCTCCTCCAAAGCATCAACATTCAACTAAAAAAAAAATGGATAACTTAACAACCTAAGCTTTGAAGCAGAATATTTTCAGACATGCTGCAACAAATAGATGGGGGGGGGGGGCGGTTAGACAGGAGGATTTAAGAAAGAAAGGCACCGTAGTAAGAAGATTCCTGAATGGAAACTAATTGCAATAAGAAGAAAGAAAGGCGACGCAATAAAGAATTTTTTTCAAGATACAGTTTTTGCTATTTTAAAAAGTTAAAAATCGGCAACAAGAAACAAATTATTATGCAAATATAGGGCAAAAGTTGGATGCTTCAGTCTATGCTAGTCTTGTATTTTGCTCTGATATGCTTACGACACAAAACAATACGACGTTCATCTCCAAGTCACAATAAAAATTTGTGACCAGGAGGGTTTTGGCTCACCAGCAAGGTGCTTGAGAACCAACAATTTTTTTTTCGCCTGCTTAGTATTTATTTTTTAGATGCGCTGAATTTAGTTAAAGAAATAAAAACTCTTTACAAGATTAATGGTTTGGGCACCATTTTGGCTAGTGGTGAGGTTGCGGGTAAGCGGCACACGGAAATGAACTTTACTATTTGCCAACATGGCTGAGGCTGAAATTTTCTTTACAGTAGTTTTATACATTCAAGCATAGTTCACAAACACCAAAACTGACAAAAGAAAAAAGTTTTCCTCTTTTATTTTGCATGTAAATTGGATCCACCCAAAACTAAAACTGGTAGAAAAACCCTCCAAGTTTGCAAAAACGGTCGGCCTTTGAAGGTAGAGATATGATTCCACCAGGGAAAGGCCACCAAGGTTAATCCTATTAGCAAAGTTAATCGCACATACTAAAAGTTTGAAAGTTAAATGAAAACTAGAAGATTGCTACTAGCGGTAGCAATCTTCAAATTTTCATTTAACGTCCAAAGTATTATTCGGTGCGATTAACTTGGCGGCCTTTCCCTGTTGGAATGATGTCACTACCTTCAAAGGCCGACCGTTTTTGGAAACTTGGCGGGTTTTTTTACCAGTTTTGGTTTTGGGTGGATATCACAACTTTCACAGGACTGTGAACATACATAAGGTTACACCGTCTGTTTAGGATGCTTCAATCTCATTTTTGCACACACTGACTAACAATCGCTGATTTCGTTCGCTTCGCTCACTCAATCAGCGCATCCCCTTCAGTTGTTTTGTTTATCCCTGCAACTTCCCCTTAATTTTTCAAGGTTTCGTTCACAGTTAGTCATACAGAAACCCCCGAAGGTCGCTGTTACTAAAACAGCAGAACGTGAAGCATTTTTTGGGGGGTTATTAACAAAAAAAAACCATTAGCTTGTGTATGCTCGTATTGTTGCGTAACCATCATCTAACGTGCATCCCTTTATTCTTACGCAATCTACGGCAACATTAATGTTTCTTTATTCTGTCCTTCGTTACAGTTCAGTTTTTAGTTCGTCCAGGCTTTTACAATAAATCTAAGGACCAGTCTTGATTGTTCAAGCCATTGTTGCTTAAAATCTTTGGTTGCAACTTGGAAAAGAAACGAAATTTAAATTCGCCGGTGGCAAATTTCAAAATCATCCCACGCATTTGCCCTGGCCCCTACAACCCCCAAACCAACAAAAGGACCATCCTCAGATCACCATGCATCCGTGTGCAAAAACTCAGGTATGAAGGCCTTCGCAATTTTGCGTTAGCCATGAGCAAAACGTCTATGGGATTTAACATTGGAAAAATATCTTATTAGCTAGTCAGCTAGCTAGCTAGACAGTAACATAAAAACAACGATATTGACGTATCTTTTTCTCTATGATTGGTGGACACTCATCCTTTAAATTTTAGTTTTTCTTAATCTCTGACCCTTCCCCTTACATTTTCCACAATTTGAAACATTTCTGTCGCATTGGGATTTATCCTCAACATGGCAAAATATGCTTTCAGTTGCTTACAGTTAACAGACACATGTCTGCTAGTGAGCCGCCTTTTTATCATTAACAATCAATTTTTAACAATCGGATGTCTACAATGGGATGATCTACTGTTACTTGGCGGCGACACACTAGCATGTGTCTAGATTATCAGAACACCTTTCGGTCCCAATTAGTTCGAATAATGAAGGTTCTACGTAATTGTGAAATTCTCATAATTATTTTTGGCTTCATGAAGAATGTAATTTCACTTTACTTTCTTAAACATCAGTCATAGAAATATTGGGAATAGGATATCTGTTGATGTTGATTTTTTTTCAACATCAAAATGAAATCATGACATTAGAATAGGCTTTTATCATATCGGTGCATATTTAATTCTTATAACTTAACTTTAAGCAGGTTCATAATTACATAGTTAATACCTTCCAATACAAAACGCCAGACTGCTTTCTGAGTTCATCAACTGAAATAAATTGTGGAGGCGAGCGGTGATGTTCTAAACGCTGGTCTTCCTCAGAGTCGTCCATGTACCAAACCTTCACCATTGTTGAAACCAATTCAAAACCTGCAATTGAAAGAACAAATATAAAAAAAAAAGTGTGCTATATTTACTGCCGAATACAGTATTAACTACATAACAGTACTAAAGGAATATACAACCACAAGTCAACGACTTTTACAGGGTTTGTACCAAGTTAAAGGGTTTAAAAAAGTGAAAAAAGTTACTCCTTGAACCAAAAAAGTGACTTTTTGTAAGTGACCTAGCAAATAAGAAAAAAGTAACAAAAATTGACCAAAAACAAAAAAAAAAGGGGGAAAATCTTCCCCTTATTTTCCTTTCTTTTTTTTTTGTTTAAATTTAAAAAATGAATTACAAAGATTATTCCTTTTACTTTAGAAATAAAAAAAACTTGGTGCAACAAACAGTATAGTTAGCAAGATATTTGCAATCCTCAGGTCTACTTTCTTGTAGTTTTGTTTTTGAATAACTAGCTTAGCAATTTTGATTTTCTTTTTTCAACTGACTTTTGGACGTCCCGTGTGGAGCGTCTTCGCTCAACGGCTTCAGCTTGCACTTTTTTTGCCCTTCAATCATGGCCGCCTGGGCTAGAGCGACCTCTTTGAAATCTTTTTTTTTCTTTATTGCTTTGCCAAGCCTTGTAGTTGCTTCATCCAGAAGTGGAAGAGCGCTATCCTGCTTTTTTCCGCATTTTTTAAACTGTTTCTTCGTCTTCAGTGATAGTTCTCTTTTTTTCTTTTAAGTATGCGCAATAGCTTTAGCAAGCAGTACGTCCCAAATAGGGTTTGTTTTGGTAGCTCAGCAATGCAGATTTCACTGTTATCAATGCGTTCAATATCCGTTCAGAGTTTTATGCTCTATCACGTTTAATGTTCATTTTGAGGATGAGAACCCTCGCCCTACATCTGCATTGCCGTGAGAAAGATACAGAGCAGCTTTAATTAGTTTTGAAACAGTTGGGTACTTAGGCCAATTACCAGCGAAATCGCCTAACTTTATGAATTGGTGCCAGGCCCAGTAGGCATCAATTTACTTGCTTTTGGAATTTTCTTCTTCTATTTCTTGTTGCAGTAACTTCCACTCATCCAAAAGCAAATGAGTTCACTTCCCATGGGAATTAATTTGCAGAATTTAACGAATTTCACGAAAAAAGTAACACAAAGTGACCAACCTGAAAAAAATGACTTGGTACAAGCCCTGCTTTTGGGATGGGAAGGGACACTGCGCAGCGAAAAATAGTGATCAAGCCTAAGCCTGAAGCTTTACCTACTTGCAGCAGGAGCAATGTCACCGCGAACAGTTTTCTAATGGGTCTAAACCCTGTAACTGTAAAAACTATTATGAAGCAGAGCATGAACATAATGTTTACGAAATGTATGAGGATGGCCCCTAGTTTGCCACAGAGGTTAAACTAACAATTTGATCTTCAAGGGTTTGTCAATGTTATTAGCAATTTTTAAGATTTGTAAAATGTCTTCTTCTCAAGAGCCTGTAGTGCAGGCTTCTAGACCATGTATGTTCTTCAGCAGGTACAAGTGAGGCAACACAGCCTGGGTATCAAACCTGTAACCTGTCTATGGAATGAGTGGAGGACGAACATGTCTTTAACCACACAGCCTAAGAAGCCCACCCGTGTGACAGTATTCTGAAAAAGAATAAACTGGGAGAAATCACAACAAAGCTCAACAACTGGCGTCCCGATATTAAAGTGACTGTGGAAGAGAAGAAGGACGAAACATTGGCGTTTCTGGTTTTAAACATCACCCCTAGTGGAGAAAGTGGCACGGTGATGTTTGAGCCATACCGGAAACCAATGGCCACCAATAAGGGAATTCCATATTGTTCAGGTCATCCCAAAGAGCAATTAAGAGCAATAGCCCAGAATGAGAAGGTTCGATTGGTTACTAACTCGAGCAGCATAGAACAAGCAAGAAAACATCTAGAAGAAGCAAAGGGAAGGTGTATACAGTTAGGTTACCCGACGGGGATGTTGAATGAGCTCATCAGGAAAGCCTACTCCATCGAGCAAGCTAGGAGACAGTTGAATAAAAATGATCTAAATGTAGAGTCCATGAAAGAAGAATGCCCTAAAGTAATGCTTACCTTCCTTAAAGGTGTCAGCTGTCCTATCCAGGATCTGTTGAAGAAAGAATGTTTTAACGCTTAGCCTACTTAAAGAATGAAGGAGGATTAGGAAAGAAGCTCCAGAGTAAGAAATCAAGAATGAATGATGCTAAAGAAAAAACTAGAGTGAGCCAAAAATCCAGAGACGAGCAGGTACTTGAAAAAGTTGTGAACAACAGAGAAGATGTGTATCGCTTAGGCACCGTGCAGACTGTAATGCTGTAATGCAGAGACGAGAAAGTGTGTGCCAACGAGATTGACACAACATATGGTATGTGTAAGGAATGAAGCTAATGACAACAGCATTGCAGTCCATTGCACTGACACTAAGCACGAAATCACATGGAATCAAGCTGAGACGCTTATCAGGTCGAATTCAAAATGGGACAACTACCTGAGGTGCCTGGAGTCTTGTAATTCGACTGCATGAGCGAAAACATGTGACACACATGAATCTGCAGGGCCTATGAATCCCAATGTCACTTACCTCGTAGGGAAAGATCTTGAGCAAAACCGGGATGCAAAGTGAAAACTACTTTACAACAATCGGTGGGCCGAGTGAAGCAGAACGGCTTACCAAAGTGCACAGTGGCAGTTTCGAATACGAACGCAAAACCATACGACAATGAAGTGAATCGAAAACATGTGAACAAGGAAAGAAACAACCCTCAGTCGCCCAAAATTTGCAAGTATTTGAACAATCTACAGTGTGAAAGTGAGCGATAGTTGGTCGGAAATATGTCGGGAGAATTTGATAGTTCGTTTCATAGTATTCGTAGTAACGGTATTTTCAAAGCGAGGTACAGTGTAGATTTATTCGCTCTTGACGTAGTGGTGAATTACCCGTCCTGACATTCCTATTATTTCATTTCCATACATTGAATCATATTATACAATATAGTTTGCCAGAATATTAGTGTCAGTAATTTATACATCCTGGTATTGCCAGACTACTTTAGGCCGAGTAAATAGGATAACAGTGATTGTTTTAGCGATGTAGGTTTAGCCATGTTCTGTTCTAAAAGGGAAGCCTGTATCATCACCGAGATTGTTTGACCTAAACATAGGCAACACATACGTAACCAATACAATTACGTAACAAACACATCAAAAATTCAAGTACCCAGAATGCGCACAATAGCAAAATAATTAATAACATCAAGGGCAGCATAAAGGAGGGTCCACAAGGCTCCACACAGTAAAATTATCGTATTTTCCATTTCTCGTTCTAAGTCGCATCCCCATGTGGCCAGTTGTGGGACGACTGGTCATAGCTAATTTCTAGGATAAGCCATGTTAAAAATAGGCTGTATAGGTTTTAACCTAGTAAATAAGTGCGAAAAACCTTAATCGTGCGGCAACTTCACGTGTTATAGTGTTGAACGACGATGATGTGAAGAGGAGGTCTTCTTCAAGGCCAATGTGATACTGATAGCCTAGAAATCGAGTGTCTTGCCTACAGGCTCAATGCCAGTAAATGCATGTGCCTGGAAATTGATGCCTTCTAGCACTGCGTAGTAAAATCGCCATGTTGAGTCAACTGGCCTGGAGCCCGGAAACGAAACCCACAGCTTCTATCCCAGACGACCTTGTGACAAGGGAGAAATATGAAGCGATAGAATTGGGCTGTGGAATTGGGCATCATAGAATTGACACTTCCACGTCCTGCATCTGGAGCGAGAGATAATCGTCTAACTGGAAAATCGCATAATTGGAACAACGTATAACGGAATATCATCTAACTGGAAATTCGTATAACGGAAAATCGTCTAATATAGCTGCCTCGCTCGCGCTTCCGCGCTCGCTGCGGCTATACATATAACATCAGAAACCGCAGTTAGACGTTAAAGTGGCACTATCACCGATTGAAATGCGAACGAAAATACCATGGCGCCATCTAGCGGTAAAGATATTGTTAACCTTGATAGCTTGCTCCCAGGTGCTCGAGGACTTACCAAATTTTCACTCGATAATTAAGGAGGTCGTGGCTTGTTTGTTTCATTAAAAGAAATGCCTTTGTGCATTCTTTCGTTTGGTGCAATCAAGTGCTAGATAGTACTAGGTAGCGCTAGATGTTGCCAGATTCTGCCTACTTTCAATCGGTGATAGTGCCACTTCAATCCAGTTAGACGTTTATCCATTATACAATTATCCATTATGCGATATTCCGTTTAGATGCTTTTCCAGATTTTTTTTAGGCAGATTTTAGACAATTATCCCATTAGACGATTTTCCAGTTAGACGTTCGCCCGACGCCCCCCTGCATCTTACACCTGTTCCTTATACCACGATTAGCCTATTAGTTCCTAGCTTATACTATACGATCGCACCACGGGACTACGCACTTTTCATATCAAAACACTAATTTTGTGAATGAAACTAACTTATACTATTCATTACGATCGCAACATGAGATTACGCACTTTTCATAACAACAAAACACTAATTCTGTTAATGAAACCAATTCTTGATTAAACTAACTAATTCATTCCATAACTTTGTGAATGAAAGCATCTAACCTCGGTTACATGATGAAGATATATTAAGGACTCACCTGCAAGTCTCCTCTCTCAGAAGGTTAAGATCATCACGTGCAACAAGTGATATCAGGATTATTTTTTCCTGGTGATATGGATTATCACATGAACCTTGGAATAAACCTCCTTGTAACGACACACAATATTTAGCGCAACCAAAATATTTCGAAAAAAAAAGTGGTTTCACAAAATATCTCTATATAGCCTTGTTTTGTAATAAACTTACGTGTATTACCATAGATTAGAAAGTTAACTTTCTAATCTATGGTATTACCTTAGTTTATCATTTGAACATTCTCCTTGGGATGTGGCTTAACGTACCATTCACTTCACACGCTGAGGCCCCCGCCAGCAAATAACATGTTTTACACGGACATTGGATCTGAAGCGTCATTCAGATCTTAGGCATCGTTCGGATTCAGCCACTGTATTCGGATAACGTTTTTGGCCGGCCAGGTTTCGGTTGCCCGGACGCATAAGTTTTTGCGTTCGGGTTTCTGATGCTATATAATTAGCCGCAGCGAGCGCGACAGCACAAGCGAGGCACGTAATTTGGATAATTATGAAAAATTGAAAATCATTATTTTCTTGGGATCCGATAGGTTCATGTAAAAAAGTGTGAAAAAGGCAATACTGTCCAAGGTTCCTGGTGCTGATGCTTACTAATGGATCACGTGACCGTGGATCCTCGTGTCCACCACCGATTCTCTCTATTATCAAAAATTAATAAAACCAGACACACTAACTAAATTTATTAACTTTTGCTATTATGTGATGTCATGTCCATCCACTACCGTGGTTAGTGGTCCGCAGGTCGACGTACGCGGCACGCCCCGACGTCGATGTAACCCCCAAAGCCAACTGACATACTGCGTTCTTTATGGAGGAAAGAGGAGTGTTCCTTCCCCCACTCCAGCGGTACCTTCCTAAACGACCAAACAGAGCGAACCAAACGCACCACTGTTGGCGACAGTTTGGCTCATTCCCTGCTAATATCCGTGTTGATGCGGCTTGATTGACGTCAACATCGTCAGCGATGAAACTGTTTCGTCAAAACTGTTACCTCGCGCATGCTCAAACTTCCACCCCAGCAAACCACCTCCCTGAGATGGTTCGCAATTTGGCATTGCTCTCGCCCGGTCACATCTATTAGCAAAAGAAACTCAAGACACACCTGGTCAAATCCATTAGCCAGGTCTGGTTGCGGTGAAGGTATGACGTATCGATTACTCTGCTGAGCTTGTTGAGCTGTATTGTAGTTTAGGAAGGTACTGAACGGCTGACGCAACACCACTGCGCCGCGCGACGTCAAGTTTGGAGCCAAACTGTCTCTAACAGTGGTGCTTTCTGTTCGCTCTGTTCGGTGCTTTAGGAAGGTACTGCAGGCCTGTCACCTTGCAGTACCTTCCTAAAGCACCGAACAGAATGAACCAAACGCACCACTATTGGTGACAGTTCAGCTCATTCCCCACTATAGGCGTGTTGATGTGGCTTGCTTACGTCAACCATCGTCAGCGATGAATGTGTTTCTGGTAGCTGACACATGCTCAAAAGCTCCAACTCTAGCAACCCCCCCCCCCCCCCCCGAGATGGTTTGCAATTCAGCATTGCTAGCGCCTGATTACATCCATTATCCTAACCTGGCCCAATCAATTAGAAACGTCTGGTCAAGTTAAATGTATGACGAAGCGAGGGCTCTGTGAGCTTGTTGATTTTGCTGAGCTATGATTGCAGTTTCGGAAGGTAGTAAACAGCTGACGAACATCACTGCGCACGCACGACGTCAAGTTTGGAGCCAAACTGTCTCTAACAGTAGTGCGTTCTGTTCGCTCTGTTCGGTCGTTTAGGAAGGTACTGTTTGTTTCTTTCCGGCAGTGAAAGCACGACTAACTCTCTCTTCGAGATGGACGAGTCACCTACGGCTGCCTGTAAGCTCGGTAATGCTCGGACTATACTACTACTATTCCGACATTTTGCAGCTGCGATCCCAGCGCCACATCGAAATCCGTCGGTGGCATGTCACTATAGTGGCTGGAATGTCACCTTAGACAACTTCACTCGTGTCACGCGAGTGACGATAGTTAACCGGGAAAACTGGGGAAAATCTGATGATTATGATGATGCTATGGGCTTCCCTTTTGTAACAGAGTGCGGCCAAAGCCAAAATACCCTCCCGTCAACTGCAAACCAACCAAAACAACCTCAACCCACTCCCCCTAATCCATACCCCTCCTATGCCACCATCCCAAGAGCATCCTCTTTCCACCCCCAACCCCCCCACTCCTCGCTCCACCAAAGGAGCCATCTTACAGCCTCCTCCCCCTTCGCCCCCATTCATCTCGACCTCTGAGGCCCTCCAATCCCCGGCACTCAATCAACACATGCTCCAACGTCTCTTCCACCGACCTGCATATCCAACAAGTCGTATCCTCATCTTCTC
>JAHWFP010199864.1:0-37454 GCA_023313725.1 Lithobius niger
TGGGGAATTTACACTCAGTGTGCTGAAATCATGCATAAACTCGTTACAGTTAACAGTCTGTTGAGCCGCCATCTGATAATAATTACACTCTAACAATTACGCTCTAACAATTAAGCTCCAACAACAATACATCATCTACTAACGTGTGTCTAGATAATGGGAGTAGTAACAAGAGCAATTTTGATTTCTTGTCTATGGCAAGACTATTTACAATCGTATTGCACACTAATTTTCATGCCCATTAAACCACGGAGAAATTAGGCTAGAATTTGTTTGTTTTATTATTTTTTTGTTTACTCAAATTTTTGCTCATTGCGTACAGGGAAAATGCATTTTCATTTTCTTTTATTTTATTTTTGTGTGGTGAAAAGTACTAAGGTTTGTTAACGTTTTCCGGTATTGTCTGATCAACGTTGTGTAAATTATTTCTTTAAGTAGGCCTAAAGCCGATCAGGTATGCGTGATGCAGTATAGGATTAAAGTAGTTTGTGAATTGTTCCTCTTGAAAATGCTTCATTGGAACAATCAGTTTCTTTGTTGGTTTATTAATTTTAACTCTGAATACAGGCATCGACAAGGGTCTGGAACGAAGTACTATTTTGCTGGGTTATTTATGTTTAGTCTTTCGTAAATTTGAAAAAAAATTGTACGAAATTTGCTTTAGCAGGCGGCTGCTCAAAAAAAAATGTAGGATGACCATCACTTTTAATCCAGCTGTTAAGTTAAAAAATAATTCTTCCCAGCCTGAGGGGTATATCAGTTCACCGCTTGTGGCCAATTTCCAATCTAGATTTGAACCTTATTGATTCAATGTTGTGGTGAGTGCGTGTGGAGTATTAAAAGTGGCAAAGGGGGGGGGGGGTGAGAGACGCTTGCCACCAACGACTACTCCAAGAGCGATCTTATACCTGCTAAATGACTTCAAATTCAGTACAATTGTTAAGTTCCCTGGCTTATAAGCAAATAATCGGAAATCGTAGTTTTCCACATAAAAATCGTGTAGTTTTTGCAGCGTTATTTTTTAATGCTGTCTTCCAAAAAAGAAAACATATCACCGCTGCTTTCATCAGGGATGGTAGTTAAAACCAAAGCAGGATTTCAGGTCAATACAACCATGCTCTGTGGTAGTTTGTAAGTCCCTACAACAATGCTTGAGGCTCCATCTCAGTGGCTCAGTGGCTTCGCTGCACAGCTATATCTACCTACCGTCCCTCATCGTAGCGGCCTTGGTTTGCTATTTTTGCAGGTTTAAAAATTAATCCGAAAATTTATTCAACAAAAGGAATAGCTTGTGGTTTCCGCCACCACCGTTGTGTAGTATCAATAAAAATGACCATACCATTAAAAAGAGAAACATTTTGGAGAAGGAAAGAAAAGTTCATACTATTTACGTTATTCCAAGTATCGTTTTTACGCCCCCTCGAACATTTTTTTTTTGGGGGGGGGGGGGGCAATTGCTTACCCTACCCCTGCGGTAGCTACGGCCCTGGGAGTGGCTGCTTTAGAACGCTGTTACCATCTTAGAGGAAGTCATTTCCAAATGCAAAGCTGCCGACCAAGCACGTACATGCGGTCAAGGTTGGAAGTTGATGGCACAGGGATCACG
Organism: Lithobius niger; assembly: GCA_023313725.1. Lineage (NCBI taxonomy): Eukaryota > Metazoa > Arthropoda > Chilopoda > Lithobiomorpha > Lithobiidae > Lithobius > Lithobius niger. Next base: position 1,607 of record JAHWFP010199864.1, read on the forward strand.
CTTGGACTGCTACCGACACTTCTTTTCAGTACACGTGGTGAAATTATGGAATTCACTTAGTGTGTCTACGGTAAACCAACCCACAGTGCAGGGTTTTAGTTATCGGCTTAGAGAGGAGGATCTTGAGCCATTTCTAAAGCGCGCCTTCTCATTTACTACCTAGTATTTGTTCTCTCCCCTTTGTTTTTTTTTGCCCATAATCCCCATTTTCATTTAAATTAGGCTCAGTATCAGAAGTTCACAGCCCTTCAGTTGTCCTACTGCAGTTACTGAGGTGAACTTGTACATTATTATTATAAGACCGCGGCTCATGAAATCAATACAAAACAAGTTCGAGTATACAACAACCGCAGGTAACGTGAGTGAGTTCAACAACAAAATGAACGACACCAAACTAAATCACTTGGGAGTATTCCATCAAATGTAACACCTTATCCTTGTAGTAATTGTTTACGCTATCATAAACTACAAGCTTGTCCAGCATATGGATCCGTTTATAAAAATAAAAATATAAAAACATTGTATGCACCAGAGCTTGCAAAGGTAACAGGAAGGGTCGTGGGTGACCACTAACACCTGCCCAAATAAAAGTTAAGAACAATAAAAAGCAGGCTGGGGAAGAAAAGAAAAACCCATAAAACACAAACATAAAAAATAGCTAAATAGTAAAATAGTAAATAGTAAATAGTAAAAAAGTAAAAAAGTAAAAATAGCTAAGCCCACCTGACATACCTCGTTAACTCACATTTTGCGAGACTGGATTTAAAACATGCTAATGATGGCGAAGTCACCAAATCTGTGGGCAGTTCATTCCACGCTTTAACAACACGATGTGAGAAGAAGAACTTACGACAATCTCGCACATTATTGAACAGTAAGTTTAAAAGGATGCCCCATGGTCCAACAATCAAAGTTAATGGAGAAGAAGCGGCTGTAATCAATCATGTAAAAGGGAATAGGTAAGCCTGAGGTCAGATTTAAGCCTACGCAGTTCCAGCGAGTCAGTCTTTAAAGCCTTTAGACGGTCTCCATAAGGTTTATCCCTGAGACCCAACAGACATTTGGTGAACGATCGTTGAACCGACTCGACATGGTCCATGTCCCGAATTAAGTGTGTGGACCAAACAAGACTCGCATATTCAAGAATAGGTCTGGCATAGACGCAAAGAGCCCAAACCAAATTCTTGCAATCCTTGGAGGTGAAGCAACATTTAATCATGGCTGTTTTTTGTCTAGCAGTTTTTACAATGTGGTGAAGCGTAACTAGGTGAGATTCAGCCCCTCAACCCTCGCTTCAGCCTAACGTAGAATTAACCTAATGATGTCCATTCACATGATGTTAGAAAGCCAGCCAACGCAGTGGTCCAGTTTCGTAAAGATGTTGTATTTGCTCGTCTTGATTCACGGGGCTTGGTGGCTTGTGACTTGATGGCGACAGCCGAAGGTTTCCGGGCATGGCAAATTTGGTGAATTTCGGGGGCAATTTCTAAGTTGAGGTCCCAAAAGTGATGTTGACCAGTTGGGGAGTCGAAATTGGAATGCCTGGCCCTGCACCCAGCCATGGGCGCACGGGCCATCAAGTCACCTAGACCTCCACGCCCTGATACAATGGTGTGGGTTACAAATTGTGCAAAGAGACTGTTGTTACAATGAAGTTGGTTCACAAAATGGTTTTATCATGGCCGAATTGTTGGTAATAATGAGTTGGTCTTGCAGTTGATTGTAGTAAGTCCAAAACTTGATCGGTATTGTAGCTACCACTGACCTTGATAATGGCAGCAACACAGGATGGGTACTGCAGAAGCTGGGGGCGGGGGAAGAATAATCCGCTGACCCCATTCAGAGGTCGTACAAGAAATTTTGACATAAAAAAAAATTGTAGGTATTAAATGTGTGTCAAGGTGAGAAAAACTGGTTGAACTGGAGTGGTCTGGTGCAGCAACGACAAATTGTTTAACATAAGTTATATCATAATCGAAAAATTTGATGTACATATAAATTTCAGAATTAACTACAGAGTCAAAAAAATACGATAAAAGAGATAACCTAAATGATTTACCTAGGGGGCGGCACCAGGTCCTCCAATCCACAATCATATACACTTTAAAAAACATTTTACATTCCTAGGTTACCAGATTTCACTACGTTTTGATGCGGTGCAAAATAAGAAAAGGGTTCGACTCCGCTAACCAAAGTTTTTTTTTTTTTAAATGCCATGTAGGAATTGGTATAAATTTCATGGACACATTGACTAAGGGTCAAGTGTGTCACAGATAAAATTTTTAAAAAGTTCACCTCAAGCCCTCGGAAAGTAGCCTCTTATTTACACCAAACGAGTGTTGTTTAAAGAATTAAATGAATTTATAAAAGCTAAATAATCTTGGCACCGTTTTGCACACAAGAAAAGTTACTTTTCCACCAAAAAAAATTCTCATAATCAGGTAGTTGTGAAGAAATTCTAAATTTCTCCGGCAAAGTTGTTAAACCGTTACAGGAAAAATCTCTAAATGGAAAATCTTGGGATGAAAAAAAAAGATGACGGCCCTTCAAGAAACCCAAAATTGGCGGCTGAAATGCCGTGAAACGGAGACAATTTTGGGTTTCTGGTCTCAGAAGGGACGTCGAAGGCTGAGACCAAAAGGAAGGGAAAGAACAAAAAAAATTAAAATTACAATCTGACGTAAGCTGTGTACGTTACACTTAAAAGTGGAAATAAATTCTAAAAGGATTCTTCACAGATGAACCACAGTGCAGTAATAACATAGGATGTAAAATAAAATAAAAGTACATTCGATTTAACAAAAACAAAAGTTACCACGTTATTGAAGTCTCAAGACGTAGTGAATTGTTCGGGCACTGAATCCATAAGCTTTGAAGTGGAAAGCGTATTATCAAATAGAAAGGGGAAAAAAAGAAACTAAGTTTTACAAGTTAGGGGAAAAAGGATAAAATTTTAGGCATTCCACTGTGCTAAAAATTGGATGAGTTAATCTTGCCAAGCAATTTCAGGCGAGGTTTTTGCAAAAAATGGGACAAAAGGAGTGGAGGGAACACTAAACGGGGATTCAACAAGGCACCACCAAGTACACTTCTGGTTACTATGGGCCATAGCACCGGGCGTTGCCAGTTCATGCTTAGTTATTGCCCCAGCGCCACAAACAGGATCGTAAACGGAAACTATACAGTCGCCTGAAACCTGGCACGGGTCTGGACCGGTTACTCAAGCCTAAGCGGCGAGATCCCTTCACATGCAAAGTTGGTGATACATATTTGACCAAGGCCCGGCCTAAGCAGAAGTGTGGATGATATTGATCCCGAACTGATAGCAGCTTGTTCTCTGCCTGAACCCAAAGAAATAATAGGGGACCTAATCTAGTGCCAGACTCAAAAAAAGGGTTATTCATTTTAGTAATTGGAAGTAAAATAATGAAATGTTACTGAAACCTAAGCGCCCCGATGCTTGTGTGACGCTCTAATAAACGTAAATGGACTCCAAATGATGAACCTAATTCTTAGTTGCAGGCTCCTGATCTACAACAAGTCATGATAAGGCGCGATTATAAAACCTAACACTTGCCACTCAATTATGTAACGTGGCGATAGCCGAGCCTAACGAAACGATGTACAAATACCACCCACAATTTATCGCCTAGCCAGTGATTAAATTGTTATCGTAAAATAGCGAATTAATTGGGGCCCGCGATTTGACGCTTTAGTCAGCCACCAAATGATTGAGCAAGTTAGGCTAATTAACAACAATTGTTCTCTTCCAGCGCGATTTAACGCCGACCTGGAGGGGTGTCAATTTCATTAAATTTTGGCTTTACAGCAGATGAACCCACCTGAACATGGCGTTTTTAGAGACTGGCAGAGAGGAACAGTTCCAATTAACTGAATTCTTCTGCACGGCCCTGTAAAACGTAGCACGTTCGTGGACTGACCTGCAATTTTGATTATGGCTAACCTAAAACTTGTTGTAGGGGAGGTTTGGGAGGATTTTTCTTAGGTGTGTCAGGGCACTAAAAGTACAATATCAAACACGGCTGATTGTGTTGCCGGAATTGTGCTGCAAATGATGAGGTAAAAATTTTGATCAAACAAAAATGATGAGTCTGAACGAAAATAATAAAATTAATAATTTATTTTCAAACATTTCTCAACTTATGAACTCACCTTAAGTTTTTATACTTATTCATTACAAATGGAAAATAAAGTTGCTCCAGGTCCCATAGTTGGATTTACACGTGACAACAAAAATTCCTACTTGTAAACGAAAGCCAAACACAAGAAAAATTCATCATGACAATTCCAAGACGATTCAAATTAGTCGAATTCACCGGGTATTTCATCCACAACTGGACCTAGGTTATTAATATGCTGAAAACCTTTCTGCAAGAGCCCCGTTGCCTCCTCACGTACTTTGTATACCAGGGGGGAAATTTTTTCAGCGATTATAAACGGTCCGACCCAGCGTGGTTGCAATTTCCGGGCAAAATAACTGGCTTTGTCGGAAAGAAAGTGACTTCGCACCCAGACCTTCGATCTGACTTTAAATTCCATAGGCTTCGGAAAACGTTCATTAAATTTGTCATAAGTATATTTTCTGTCAGAATGTCTAATACGACGTATACGTGCGATCGCCTTACGTAGATTTGAAGACAAATTTGCTGCCCATAATGCTACAGGTTGGTCAAGTGCCTCCGAAATTGGGGGCTCAATTCCTATGTCGATTTCTCTGCCGAAATTTAGATAGGCAGGAGTATAGCCAGTTCTTGTGTCAATCGACGAGTATAGGCTCATTACGAACATAGGAATTAACTCATCCCAATCTCGTGGGTGTTCACCACAAAATTGTGCAATCATGCGTCCTACCTTTTTGCACTGTAATTCTGAGGGTGAGTTACTTGACGGGTGATAAAGGGTTGTAACACGTTGTTTGATCCCGAAACGTCGGTACAACTCCCTGGTTACCAGGGACACCATGCTTGAGCCGCTGTCTGACGTTATGACACGCGGTAAACCGAAGATGGGAAAAACTTGATTTATCAGTAGGGTTACTAGCATTTTTGCATCAAATTTCTTGCAAGGGAAAGCTAACAAAAATCCTGAAAAAAGATCAGAAACCACCAGGATGTTTCGATTTTTTGCCAGAGCTTTTGTCATGGGAAGACCTTGCTTCCAATCAAGATGTAGTGTGTGAAAAGGTTTCATAAGAGGGATGATTTTCAACCCAGCAATGCATCGTGCACCGTGGCCTTTATATTGCTGGCACGAACGGCAAGTTTTTACGAAACGTTGCACGAGTTTAGCTATCCTTGGGAAATAGTGAATCTTCTGTATTCTGCCTAGGGTCTTTCGAGCCCCATGATGGCCTCCCGGGAGCGTGCTGTGGTGCAGCTCCAAAACCTGGCACTGTAAGGAGTGCGGCACAAAAATCTTTAGATTGGAACTCTCTTCCGGGTCAACAGCAAGTTCACGATAAATTATACCATTGTCGTATACACAAGTTTCAGAAAATTTATCGACAAAACGCTGAATTGCAGGCGACGAAGCTTTCCAAGGTTTCCCTTGAAGAGCTAGAGCGAGAGTCTGCATAAACGGATCCTTTGCAGTCTCTTCAGCCAACCTTGGTATTGTCAGTTGTTCAACATCGACATTACAATTGAAGCAATCGTTGTTGAAAAGATACACTGGATCAGTTAGGTTAGGAATTTTACCCTCAATCAAGGGAGGATTAATCCTTTCCGCATCAGGATTTAATTCATTTTCGTACAAACGGGAGAGCGTCGGCGGGTCCGTTGTAAATTCCCTTCTGAAAAACAAGCTTTGCTTCCAGGGAGGAAAGAAACACAAGCCAACGGCCGATGCGACCTCTATTGTTCTTTTTGGTGTCCATAAGCAAAAGTGGGTAGTGGTCCGCCACAATTGTGACGCTCTGGGCTTCCACTAGGTGACGCCACTTTTTCAGAGTATGTACTGCCGAAAGAAGTTCTCTCTCGTTCGTCGTGTACCGAGCCTCCGCGTTTGAGAGTTTGCGAGAAGTCATGTCAACGGTAACATACGAGTCATCTATGTCGGACTTTTGGGCCAAAATCGAACCAATACCAGAGCCAGATCCGTCACAAAAAATTATCCAAGGCTTAGTTAGACCTGGGTGCGCGAGAATTGGAGCTTTCAACAGAGCACTTTTGATGTCGTTAAAAGCCTCATCTTCTCGACGCTCCCATACGAATTCATGGTCTTTCTTTAAAAGATCGGTAAAAGCCGAGCACCGATCTCCATACTGATAAATGTAACGCCTGAACCACCCAGAGATGCCCAAAAATTTTCTGACATCCTTCACGTTTCTAGGCGTTGGCCAAGCTTGGACTGTGCGGACCTTCGCTGGGTTCGCTTTAACTCCGTCGTCCGTCACGAGATAATCCAGAACCTAGAGTTCTTTGACGCAAAAGTCTGACTTTTTAAAATTTCCCGCCATGCCTTCGTTAGCCATCATTTTAAACATGGCTTCTAAGCCTAGCAGGTACTCATGCCATAACCTGTTGGCTAACCCAACGTCGTCAACGCAAGAACTGCATCCGTATTGATGGATCGGTTCGACCGCGTTGGTCATAGCGCGGCAGAAATTTGCCCCGCTATTGAGTAAACCGAACATACAGCGACGAACAAGATATTGGCGTTCATGCGTGACAAACGAGGCGATTCTCCCACTTTCCTCGTCCATTGGCACATGCCAATATCCATCCCTTAGATCAACAGATGAGCGGTATCTGCACTGGTGATACCGCTCAATGAGTGAATCAATGAGCGGCAGCGGAAAATTATCTCGCGGACAGTTGGCGTTCAACAATTTGTAGTCAATAACAAGACGTTTGCGTCCATCATTTTTGGGTGCAAGAAACACTGGCGAACAGTGTTCACTGTGCCCAGGAACTATGATACCTTGTTCAAGCATATTTTTTATATGCTCATCAACACGCTTCCTGCCTAACCAACTTAGAGGGTACGGCTTCAACGCAATTAGAGGGGCCCCACGAGTGTCAATGTGCATTGGGGGGCAGTGCTTGAACAAACCTGTTTTGGTTGAGAAAACATGTCGGTAAGAAATAATCAAACAAAATAATTCCTCTTTTTGTTCAGCGTCTAACACGACAATGCTATCAACCTTCTCGCTTATCTCCTCCAAGGTAGGATGAAGCTCGTCATTTGCTAACGTTGTGCCCACTGAGGGTGGCAGGTTGCGAAAAGGATTTCGTCTTAAAGGGTAGGTCCAACCGCGATGGAGTGCCCAATACCAGTAGTTACTTTTAAAGTTTAATACAAGGCCTGAAAACGTTAAAAAATCCGCACCCAAAATAATAGGCTGTATATCATTTTCCAAAAGAATTAAAGGGTGTACAAATTTTCTAGTTTTAATTTGAAACTCAACATGAAAATATCCTGGACAGGTCGACCACCTGCCATCGGCTAAATGAACTTTAAATTCACGTCTGTGGTATTTAAACCCCATTGCGGTCAGATCCGATTTTAAACCCAAATGAATGAAACTTAAGGATGACCCCTCATCCACTAAGGCGTCCGCAATTTCACTACCTAACCGAACCGCAACATAACCACAAGGTGCACTCTGCGGTTCAGCAGGTCCTTTAACCACAACAGGAAGGTCATCATAATTTAATTTTTGTCTATCAGAATTTTCGTTGCTTAATGAAATTGCTTAATGGTCATCTGGTCTTGGTTGGGACCCATACCAATTTTTCCGAATGGAGGATGCACCCTTACCAACCTTTGAAATGTGCCCTACACGTTTGGGAACTCATTGGCGTTGGGGTTCAAACCGGGGGTTGCTTGTGGAATCTGACTAAACGAACGTTTATTTCTATTTTCTTGCCACATAGCTCTTTGTTCAGGGAAAGTTTGCCAACATTTTTCTGCAGTGTGCCCCGTTTTAGAAACATGAACTAAAACTGATTACTTGGCGTTGTTTAACCAAATTTGGCTGCTGTGCTGTTGCCTCTACTAATTTTGAGTTTACCTGAGCAGCATTTGTTGGCGCTGAAGCGAAAGAACCTACTTCAACTTGTTTTGGGGTTGTTTCGGGCAAATTTGTACTTTGATTTAGGTTAGGCTGTTGCACAGCATGTAATTGTCGGCCTTGCTGATTTTGAAGTTGAAAGGGTTGAGGATTCGAAAACATTTGCTGAGACACATTTTGGGCAACTTGCTGTCTGTAATTTCGATCACCAAGTGTACCAGAATTTAGATTTGCTAATAAGTTTGGCAAGCTTACCCTACTTAACCTAAGAGGATCCCCAAGAGTCTTAGTTTGTTGGCATTCTGAAGCATCATGCTCTGTGGAGTTATGCAAAGGGCAAAATTTCATTTTTGCATACCCGGCCTGCCAACTGAGACGATGGGGCGGAATGCGTTGGTTAGGTGTGCCCTGAACAAATTGTTGACCTGGTGCTCCAACCCCCACAGTATTGACCTGGTTAGCAGCTGAAGTATTTTGGTTGCTAGATAAGTTGGTTTTTGGAACGCCTAGAAACATTTCCATCAAGCTACAATGGTTAAAAAATTCTACGGTGTTATTAAAATTTATATGAGCTACGTAGGGTCTTAAGGCTGGTTTTAAGCCTCGTTTCAAGATTCCAATTTTTGCGGTCGTTGACCAAGTGTCATCTAGCTGTGAAAGACTGGCATTACATCGCGTATAGAAAGAAAGGAAAGATTCATTTTCGGTCTGAACAATTTGACGTAAATCGTCAATTAATCTGTTGTTTTTCGCCTCTGGGTGGATGTATGACAAAAATTTTCCACAAAATTCCTCAAAGTGACTAAATGGCTGATTTATAACAAACCAGTCGGCAGCAGCCTCACCCGACAGAGTGTGAGGAACGCAGTTTTTTAAGTAATCAAGATCTGAATAACCTTTCATTAACTTCAAGCGTTTTAATTCTTTAACATATGTGCATGCCGAAATTGGACTCAAAATACCAGCATAAGTTGGCAATTCTAACGGTTTCAAAGTCAATTCAGGGAGAGTCGGAACTTTAGTCGAATCTGACACAATTGGAGGGGAAAATTCAGTAGTTGACCGCTGTGGTGGGGGGAGGGGTGGAATCTGTTTAACCACTGGCACAACGAAATAATTCTGTAGGAGAAACTCCATATTTTGTTTGGGTGCAAAAGTTGGAAGTGCAGACTCTGGCGTTATTTGAGTTTTTTCACTAACTGCTGTCGGTTGCAACATTAAACTGTCTATCTTATTTTTTAAGTCGTGTATTATTCCGTGACAAGAACACTGTTTACTATCCAAAGAACCAACTGAGCTAGCAGCCGATGTACGCTTTACATTAATGGGTAATTCAGTTTCCTTCCTCTTTGTGGGAACTTTGCAACGTGTACCCCCACTTACAGTTTGGTGAACATTTGCTAAATTTGGTAACATAAGATTATTTACATCAGTCGGGTTAGAATAATCTACGTTGGCCTGTCTTACATTTACGTAACGGGAATTCAATTCTTTTTTTGCAAGGGGCTTGTAAAATTCGGGTTCGCTCGGAAAAATCTCTTTAGGAATGCACTCATTACTTGAGACAAATCAAGATTGAACTGTATGTTTAAACGGGCGTGCATAACTAATCTTACGTTTATCACATTGCAAAAAGCCCATACCTAAACCCAGCTACGGTTTCATCACCAATAACATTTTGACTCGTATTAATCTCAGAGTTGGGTGGAACGACAATTTTGGATTGGCTAGTTACAGGGGGACTAAGGTCATCAGAAACATTTAAAGCATCAAATTCTGAAATGGAGCTACTTATATTTACCCATTGCGCACACCTCTGCTTCTGCTCGAGTTCAACCAGTTTGTCCAGCTCAGGTTGAGTTTGTCCAGAATGTCCTTGAACGAAAGGCGGCGGAATTGAGGCACTTGGACGGACCACGGACTTGGGTCTTGTCATGTCATCATCCATCCTTGGTCACAACATCAGGTTCGGATCCCGAGATCTTGGTCTGGTCGGACTCTCTTCCATAAGCCTTCCTGGTCCCGACGAGTACGAAGGTGGGGTGTTCTGGTTTCTTCTGGAAGGGTTCGGAGGCTCTGAATGTCCAAGGAGTGGTCCTAAAAATTTTAGGTGGGCACATGTCTTCTCAGCTTCTTGTAAATATCCCCTGTGACTTGATTCAAGGATCGGCGTTTCAAACTGTAATTTGCTTGACAGTTCAAAAGGGAGTGGAAAATGCGGAAAGGAACTTATTGCCGAAATATTTACGTCACGAGGGCTGGATAGACGTTCAGTGTTTTGACTAAATTGGGTGGGGTTTACCCTGGTGGTACGTTTCGAAATTTCTAAAAAATTGTCGTCGTGCCGAAATCGAACGTGCTAAAGTTTGAATATTTTTGGCAGTTACTTTTTCAGGAGTCTCTTCATACCCATGTTTGGTAGAATCGCCTACGGAAAATTGATCCGGTGGACTCGAACTTGAATGAAGTCGCCTCAGCTGCTGGTTTAGTGATACTTCCCGTTCGTCATGCCGCCTTAAAGTCGATCGTTGAGATTTGTCGGAACGGACTGTCAGTCTATCGCTTTTAGCAGAAACTGGGTCAGTTCTTGCCTAGCGTTGATAAGTTTTCCTAAAATTGTAGCGCTGTTCTTCGTCCATTTTTTTTCCTGATGATTGAGAGTTAAAAGCAGGTAATAAAGTTCGTGGCCCTGTTCAAATTTCGGAATCGTTTCGCCCGGCCTTATGCACCAGATTCTGAAGCGTAACTAGGTGAGATTCAGCCCCTCAGCCCTCGCTTCAGCCTAACGGAGAATTAGCCTAATGATGTCCATTCACATGATGTTAGAAAGCCAGCCAATGCAGTGGTCCAGTTTCATAAGGATGTTGTATTTGCTCGCCTTGATTCACGGGGCTTGGTGGCTTGTGACTTGATGGCGACAGCCGAAGGTTTCCGGGCATGGCAAATTTGGTGAATTTCGGGGGCAATTTCTAAGTTGAGGTCCCAAAAGTGATGTTGACCAGTTGGGGAGTCGAAATTGGAATGCCTGGCCCTGCACCCAGCCATGGGCGCACGGGCCATCAAGTCACCTAGACCTCCACGCCCTGATACAATGGTGTGGGTTACAAATTGTGCAAAGAGACTGTTGTTACAATGAAGTTGGTTCACAAAATGGTTTTAACATGGCCGAATTGTTGGTAATAATGAGTTGGTCTTGCAGTTGATTGTAGTAAGTCCAAAACTTGATCGGTATTGTAGCTACCACTGACCTTGATAATGGCAGTGCCACAGGATGGGTGCTGCAGTGGTTGCAGTGGGAGGCACTCTTTAGATCACCCGTGAACCAGATACCAAGATCTTTAACTTCCTGCAAATGATTTAAAGGTTCATCTGCCAAATAGTAATTTAAGTGATCATTTTTTGATCCAATATGGAAGACTACGCATTTAGGTGCAGCAAGGGGTAACTGCCAGTCCTGCGACTAGCAAACAGTATGCCTCAAAGCAGAGGCAAGTTCTAAATTATCATTTTCATTTACGATATGCTGGTATAACTTAATGTCGTCAGCGAATTTAGGCATAACTGTATTGGGATTATTGGCCTGGAGATCACCAATAAACAATAAGAAAAGTAGAGGACCAATAATCGATCCCTGAGGGACGCCACTAATAACTGGCTTAGAGTTAGAGATGACAGATTTTATACGGACACGTTGAGATCTATTTGATAGAAAATCGGAGATCCAAACAAGAACGTTGCCATTAATTCCATAACAGGCCAGTTTGGCACAAAGTTTAACATGGGAAACGGAGTCAAAAGCGTAGCATAATCTATCAAAATAACATCAGTAGGTACACCTACTTCCAAAGCCATAGTCCAGTCGTCAAGACAATATAAGAGTTGCATCGTGGAAGACCTACCAGCCAAAAAACCAAACTGGTTTTGGTCCAAAAGCTCACTCTCCTTAAGGTATACCAAAAGTTGGTCACGAATGATTCATTCCAGGAGTTTGCAAGGTACACATGTCAAAGAGATAGGTCTATAACTACAAGGATCTGCTGCATTTCCGTTTTGTAGATGGGAGTAATGATGGCTTGTTTCCAACAAGAAGGCAGTCTGCCTAATTTAAGGGATTTCTCCAAGATAAGAGTGAGCGGCAAACCTAGCTCTTGCACAAATTCTTTATAAAAAGCGGCAGAGAATCCATCTGGATCCAAAGCATGACTGTTCTTAAAAGACGAAAGAACAGCAATGATAGTATTCGTCAAGAATAATGCATTTGTAACTCATGTCGTAACGCATGTCACTTGTACCGCATGTGGTTTTAAAAATCATTGGGCAGCAGTGTGTAGGAAGAAACAACAAAAAAAGCAGTACACGATATTAAACATTACGAGCCAGACGATGAAAAAGTGGACGAACTGGTGTTTTTGGGCGAGTTGTTTCTAGAATGTATCAGTGCTTATAACACTGACGAATGGTATGAAGTGAATTAAGTTGTTAAGGATTTTATCAACTTCAAGTTAGACACAGGAGCTCATATAAATATTTTGTCAATATCCATTATTAATAGCTGGCCTGTTACACCACCCATCAGTAACACTAGAGTTAAAATGTTGAAGTATACCGGTGATTTAGTGCCTGCTATTGAAGAATGTGTATTTCAATGTAAGTGCAACAGTAAGAGCTATGAACTGCGATTTATTGTGACATCACTCCAGTCTAAACCAAAATTGGGTGCCAGGGCTTGTCAGGAATTAAATCTCGTGCAGCGTGTATGTGGCCTAAAACAGCAAACTCGTGTTAATACTACAAGAGGTGAAACACCGGCAAGTGTTTTGCAAGAATATCCAGATGTGTTTAAAAGTGTTGTATACAAGATCACTATTCAAGAAAATGTTCAACCACATGTTGCAGAAGCACGAACAATTTCCATTGCTATTCAAGCTTGAGTCAAGAGCGAATTAGAATGCATGCAAGCGTTAGGTGTTATTACCAAGGTAGAGGAACCGACAAACTGGGTGAACAATTGGCACTGGTTGATAAAAAAGAAAAAATGTGGATTTACCTTGACCTAAAGACCACTTAATAAGTTATAAAAAGATCTTATCATAAGCTTCCAACAATTGAGGAACAGCTGGCTAAGTTGCATGGTTGCAAAGTGTACACACTTCTTGATGTTAAAGATGCATTTTGGCATTTGTGCCTTGATGATCAAAGTTCATGTCTTACTACTTTTGCCACACCATGGGGCCGATTTCGTTTTTTTAATGATGCCGTTCAGAGTTGCCTGTGCACCGGAACATTTTCAGCAGGCAATGGATAACATTTTTGAGAGTGAACCAAAAGTAAATCCATATTTTGATGACACCCTTCTTGGATCCAACATGGTTGACGAGCACTGTGCTTCGCTTAGACGAACACTTCAGTTAGCAAGATATGTGAACTTGAAGTTCAATCCAGAAAAAAATACAATTGGCACAGACTTTAATTGCGTATTTGGGTCATGTAATAACCCTCTGTGGTGTTAAAGCTGATCCTCGTAAGATTGCAGCTATTCAGAAATTTCCGACACCCAGTAATAAAGAAGAACTGACACGCTTCCTGGGTTTGACAACTTACCTTGGAAAATTTGCACCTTCACTTTCAGAGGTTACACACTCATTGCGTCAACTATTACATGGTGCAAATGAGTGGCTTTGGGATGCCACAATACACCAACATTTTGAGTCTATTAAACAACTACATTTGTTGGTGCCAAACGTGGCTATCTATGATCCACTGAAACCCGTATGTTTCCGTCGATGCGAGCCAAAATGGGTTTGGAGCCATGATATTCCAGGAACAGAAACTGGTCACATGTGCGTTGGCTCAGCTGACCTCTCCACAAACTTGTTACTTACAAATAGAAAAAGAGTTGCTCGCAATTGTGTATGGACTGGAACGGTTTCGTTACTATACATAAGGACGCCGAATAGATGTGCAGACGGATCACAAGCCACTACTGGTACTCCGTAAAAAGCTCTATGATACTATTTCTCCTACACTTCAATGCTTTTTGCTAAGTTTGAATCAGTACGTTTTAACGCTCACGTATGGGCCTGGTAAATTGCTTACTGTGCCTGATGCTTTATCAAGGGCGCCAAATCTTGCGGAATGGTGTCCATCGTATGAAAGCAAAACACTTGATGAAATCAAATTAGTTGAAGCCACTGATAACAAGCTTAAAGAGCTGTCACAGGCCACATTGGCAGATCCGCAACTTCGAGCAGTGATGGAATACATTCAACTTGGATGGATAAATATACTTTCAAACGTAGTCCCAATTGCTAGAGCATTCTGGCATTGTAAAGAAGAGTTGCATCTTAACAAAGGCTTAGTGGCCAACGTCTTGTAATTCTTCAAGCTGCTCAAGCCGAAGTTCTTCAGCGTTTGCATTTCCCACATAGAGGCATTACTGCAAGTAAGAATAAAGCACGCGAATCGTTATACAGGCCTAATATGTCTACCCAGAATGAGAAACAAATTAAAGATTGTCAAGTATGTCAGCAACATCAAAATTGTAATCCTCATGAGCCGCTGTTGGAGAGAAAGATTCCATCGCATCCCTGGCAAAGAGTAGCTGTGGATTTTTTTGAGCTTAAGGGTCGTCATTATTTAATAGTTGTGGACTATATTTCTAAATACGTTGAGTTGCAACTGATGACTTCTGCAGCAGTGTTTTCCAAGTTTGGAATACCAGATGAACTAATAACTGATCATGGACCACCTTTTACTTCTGAAGCTCTTCGTTGTTTCTATAAAGCTAGGGATATTTGTCATAATCCGTAATCTCCATTGTAGCCAAGATCAAATGGATTCATTGAACGGTCTGTTCAGACGATTAAATTGGCCCTTCGCAAAGCTGCATGTGATGGAACAGGCATGTATGAAGTACTACTGGCCTATCGTTCAAAAGGATTACCATCGCTGGCAGAAATGCTAATGGGAAGATGATTACGACGTCATGTACCAGCTCATCCTGATTTGTTAAAGTCCAAGCATCCAACACATCATATTAGAGATCAACTTCATAACTCCCAGCATAAACAGCATAAACATGGAGATGAAAAGACACACTCCTTGCCACCTTTCAGTGTGAATAGCACAATTTGAATTTGGCATTCACCAAAAGAAAAATGGATCAAAGGAACAGTCATTAGTGTTGGTCCCCAGCCTTGCACGTACGTTGTTCGAGCTCCTAATTGTGCAATTTATGAGCACAATAGATATCATCTTCGTCAAGGGAGTGAATGCAAGACGAATAAGAATTTAAACAAACCGCTTATTCCTCCTGAAACTGATTTAAGAGCAACTATGAAGCAGGAAGAGCAGCAGAATTGTCATCATATTCGAGAATATAGTGAGGGAGCAAAACAGGTTTTACTGTGTACAAGAAAAATCAGCCGTTGGCTCCAGTTACATGGAAGTCTCAAATATTTACTTCTAGTCACGCACGCGATATCAGTGTTCGGCCTACATCAGGTACGGAAAATAGTGTTATTGGCATGAGTTAGCGAGAATACACCGGTGAATGACAATGGTATGTGTATTAACAAAAATAACAGAATGGGTTGTTCTTCAGAAGTGATACCTAGTGGACCTAGTGAAAGTTACAGGTTCAGGCAGAGTGGTGAGATCACTTGAAAGGTTGGATTTATAAGTGCAAGTGATTTAAAGGATGAAGTGTTTTAGACAATAATTTAAGCAAGTGATTTTAATTATCAATGTATTAGTTTAATTAATTGTTTGAATTTTTATTTTATTTTTAAACTTTCATGTTAGTTAGAATCTTTTATTTTTATTATTTTTTTAAATTTAAGTTTTTTTTTATTTTAGTTTTGTTCTGTAAGAAAAATGGCATGTTACATATTAATAGAGATCAGTGCCTCGTTTAGTTATGGTCGTTCGCACTAGAGTGCGCTACTCACTAATGCTTGATGGCGTGATGTACGTAACGACTCGGGTAAAGGACTTGGTCATATTTATGTGAATTCTAGGCTGATATTATTATGCTTCTAACTTACATAATAGGGGTTTTTCAGCTTCTTTTTGTTTTGGCTCGTTTGCCCCTCATTTCAAAAGGGGCGTAACATCATCATCATAGGATTCTAATGAATTAACGTTAGGTATTCTTAAAGGTTATCAAAGCTGGATTAAAGCAAAAAAATTATTGTTGTGATCCTTGAATTTGCAATAAGTCAACATTCAAGTGGTATTGGTGGGGGTCCATTCCACAATGGTTCTTTCTGGAATAGCATATGGAGCACAGGCCCTCAACAACAGCAACATTTTCAGTGGAAGATTTAAATAAAGATATGCAGTGGTGTGGTGTCCAGAGGGTTTTAAGTGACGTGCAACTCCTAACTGGCATTTTGGGATAGGGGTGGTGGAAAAGTACTGATACGATGAGGAGGGGAAGAATATTTTCCTACATTTTCAGTGTTTCGTCTTTAAATGGGGGAAATCACTACCTGAATTCCAATTGTAGCCGGCTTCAAGGGGCTTCCCAGCTGAAAAAAAAATCTGACGGATTATTGCACAATATTGAAGTATTTTTTTGCAGATGTGCAGTTTCCTTGCAGAACATTTTATGTAATTTGCAGTTTACTGCATTTAAACGTTTTTTGCACATATTCTGTAGATTGTTTACAACATGCACCTATATACTATCACAGCTCCATGATTATGACTGCTCCATTAATTGGCGGAGCGTAGCATAGACAATAACGGACCTCGAATTGCAAAATGCTGGTTGGTTGGTTGGTCCGTTGGTTGCACTTTTGTAGTCTGGGTGGAGCCCAAACTAAAGTGCAGATTGCTATGAAATTTGCCACATTGCTAGATAGCCCCAAAAGTATTGCTGATCTCGAATTTGGCGAAAATTGATCAATTATAATCCACGAAATTACAATTTTTCGAACTTATCGATCTAACACTCGCCATTGTCAATTTGGAATCCTGAATAGTTAAGGAATTCCGACGAAGCATACACTGTGCAGCTGGTAATCAAGTGAAAATAAAAAAAAACGCCGAAATAAATCATCGTAGCTTCCTTACAGCTAATAATCTTTTTTGGCATAACCCAACGAAATAATACCATTTGATTATGGCACTTTAAACACTAGAGGAAGGCAAGCATAAGGGAAAAAACAGAAGGATTCGTTAACGACTCGCATTCGTTTCGTGTGAAAAAGAATACTGGCAGGAATTCAGGAAACATGGCAACCAAAGTGGCATTGACACTATCAACGGTAATCTCAAATGTGAAACATCAAATCGCCGCTACAGGAGGAAGCCTCTCATATAAGACGACCGTATAAGGCAGACTACGTGTTTATATCACAACACGGAACAATAATTTTAACATTCCTGGATTGCTATGGAAACTGCTGACTCTCCATCCCGTGCTGCAAGAATGAATAGGCTTAACCTCGAAGCAATAGGCCTAACTGTTGTCGCTTACGAAACTAAAACGGGTGATAACCATTAGGCTTAAAATTAGGCTTTAGAATTATTTAAATGCTACCTTCTCACCCAAGCTAACACCGTCTGACCTACAATTGTGATGATTCTATTAAAATAAAAAAATTAGCGCTCGCCGTTGCAGTATGTGCCAGAGGTGTGCGCTTCAACATTGTCGTAGGGGGCGCCGTAGGGAGCCGCGGATATTTTGAATCTTTTGATTATTTTGAAGTACTACCATTACTGATGATTTAGCTTGCAGTTAAATGCTTTATTGTTAATATTTTAAGTATACGAAAGGTACTCTGCAATAAATATAAACAATGTAAGCATTATTGACGGTGGCAAGTTCCTTGCCAGTTTAACCACGACGGCTAACGTGTTATTTTACTATGGCGGCGATGACGTAAAGAGGATGCAAATGGCGAAACAGAAACTAAATGTGGGAGCAAACGAAAGCATCTTAAAATTAATATGAAACGTAGCCTACCTAAAATGAAAAAAAAGCTAAAAAGTTAAAAACACCAGCAAAGAGCTTCAGCTCAAATGTAGCCGAGTGAATATTGCCCCCAGCTTTTTAAGGACTCTTAGCAAATATTACAAAGCCATTATAATGAGAGTAAATACAAATTTAAAATAAATTTCTCTCCTCTCCGCCTACAATAGGCCCAAAGCCTGTTTTCTAGTTTTAAGAGTATATACTAGTTGGTAGATTTTGTGCAGATTATGGGGACTGTAAAAATTATGATTTTCTTCTAAAACAGCTCAACAGTGCATCTGAGTGCATATTGCATCTGAGCAATATTGTTATGAGATTAAAATTACAAGGATTGCGAGTAATGATCAGCAACATTTCAAATTTCGACAACAACAATGTATCGGGGAGAAACAAATTGCACTGTGTAGTATTATTGCTATAGCATTATTGCTATAGCATTAAAACTTTTGGAGAATAACAATTTGACTTATCTTTCACTGCTTACAGCCCTTACAAAAAAATACTTCAGTTTTTCCCAGGAAAACTGCACTTTACTGCAGTTTTTACTCTTTTAACTGCAGTGCTCTAATGGACCTGCAGTTTCAGTGACAAAGAGCAATTTTCAACTGCAGTTATTGTAGACTGTAACTGAAAAAGTGCAGTTATAAAGTGCAGTTTCTGTGACTAACTGCAGTTTTCAACTGCATTTCTTGTAGATTGGAACTGCAGTTCAATTATAGAACTGCAGTTTTTGTGTAAACTGCAGTTTTCAAGTGCAATACTTGACAATTTTAACTGCAGTTCTATGAGACAAAGTGCAATTTTCAACTGCAGTTCTTGTAGATTGTAACTACAGTTCCACTACACAACTGCAGTTTGTGTAAAAAACTGCAGTTTTCAACTGAAGTTCTTATAGACTGGAACTGCAGTTCCATTACATAACTGCAGCACTTGAAAATTGTAACTGCAGTTCTATGAGAGAACTGTAGTTCCAATCTACAAGAAATGCAGTTGAAAACTGCAGTTAGTCACAGAAACTGCAGTTGTGCAGTGGAACTGCAGTTACAGTCTACAATAACTGCAGTTTTCAACTGAAGTTCTTATAAACTGGAACTGCAATTCCTTTACTGAACTGCAGTTTTTGTGTAAACTGTAGTCTTCAAGTGCAGTACTTGAGAATTTTAACTGCAGTTCTATGACGAAGTGCCCTTTTCAATTACAGTTCTTGTAGACTAACTACAGTGCCACTACACAACTGCAGTTTGTGATCAACTGGAGTCTTTAACTGATGTTCTTGTAGGTTCAACTACAGTTTCTTTACAGAACTGCAGTTTTTGTGGAAACTGCAGTTTTAATGTGCCTTTCTGTGATAGAGTGCAGTTTTCAGCTGCAGTTGTCAGATTTTAACTGCAGTTTGTGTGGAAACTACAGTTCCATTACAGAACTGCAGTTTTTATGTAAACTGCAGTCTTCAAGTGACGAAGTGTAATTTCATCTTTAGTTCGTGTAGACTAAGTGCCGTGCCACTACACAACTACAGTTTATGTGATCAACAGCAGTTTTTAACTACTGTTCTTGTAGACTGGAACTACACAACTACAGTGCATTTCTCGTAGACTGGAACTGTAGTTCTGTGACAGAACTGCATTCTGTGTCAGAGTGCAGTAATCAGCTGCAGTTCTCGTACATTGTAACTGCAATTCACTACACAACTGCAGTTTGTGTGGAAAACGTCTTAATAGACTGGAACTGCAGTTTCATTAGAACATACGTGCAGTTTTTTTTTAAAACTAGTTTTCAAGTTAGTGTAGTTCTTGTATACTGGAACTGCAGTTTCATTCCAGAAGTGCAGTTTCTGAATCAGAATCCTGTATTCAAGACTAACCGTCGTCAACAATAGTAGCAGTTTATATTTATATATAATGACATTGTTCTACTGGTGCAATTCTTGTAGACTGTGACAGCAGCTTACAAGTTAAACTGTAGCTTTCAGTTGCGATTATAGACTGAAAATGCAGTTTAATACAGTTACTGGTTTTAAATGGTGTTATTGTGGCTGGTAACTTCAGTTATGAAGAGAAAAAACTATATGAAGGAGCCTATTTAACAAATTTTTCAATTTGACCATTCATGCTGCAGTAGTTCCTGCCTCACCATCACTTTTATGAGGTTCTACTAATCGACTTTGAAAAACAGTTGCTGACCAAGACTGCATGTAACCTAAATCAATTTAACATCAAATTTTTTTTTAAAGCAAATGTACCATTGTAATCTACAAGGGCCGATTTCACTTTTGAAAGAAGTTTTAATGACGAATAGCTTTTCCAACCGCTAGTAAACTCCAGTTTAAACAGATACTGCAATTCTAAACCACAGGCAACTGAATTTTGGAGATACTTATAAATAGTTTTGAATGCTAATAATTACAATTCTTTAACTGATTTAATGAACTGATTGTTTATGTTAAGGTAGGTAACTGGCTATGTAGCTTATGAATAATCCTGTCTCAGATCACATTTAGATTTAGCTACTTCTAGATTAGACCAGGTGCAACTTAAAACTTTCAACTGTTCTGGATTTTAAGATTACCGTACTTTTGAATACTTTTTGATGATAATAATTACAATTTTTTTAAGTGATTTAATTATTAATATTAAAAAGTATTTAAAGTATTTTTTAAATTCAGTTTTCTGTGGATTGGAACTGCAGTTCCTACATAAAATTGCAGTTTCTACATTCAGTAAAACTGCAGTTTTTACATAAAACTGCAGTTTACTAGCAGTTGGAATTGCTGTTAAATTTAAAGTTTTAAACACTTCCTAAATTATGATGAAGTTTTAATTAAACGTAATAGAGTTCGTAAAGTTTAAAACAAAAGAGGCCAATTGATTGTTTAAAATGAAGATCAGCACTGCTTTATTTTAGCAGTTATAAATAAAATACAAATACCACAACCATACTACTAGTACTTCTAGTACATACTTCTAGTACATAGTACTTCTGAGGTAATTTTTTATGACTTTTAGTTTCGAAAACTATCGTTCTGCCGAAGCAAGAGTTACTGAAAGCACATGAGGAACGATAATGTTCAGTATTAAAGTGGCCCCATATTGCTCTTAAGGTGGCACTATAACCGATTGAAAATATGCAGAATCGGGCAACATCTAGCGTTATCTAGTACTATCACTATCAGTTGCTTGCACAAAGCGAAGGAATGCACAACTGTATTTCTTTTAACGAAGCAAACAAGCCACGACCTCCTTGTGCACCTGTGAGCAACTGTAAACGTTAACAATATCACTGTCGCTAGATGGAGCCATGGTATTTTCGTTCGGTGTTCAATTGGTGATAGTGCCATTTTAAAGGAAGCAACACAATGCAATCAACAGCAAATTTCAGTTTCTTTAACATGTTCAGTAACTACTAAAATGTTATTACTAATGTTATTAATTTATTATTTTATTGCTAGTTATGATTAACTCGAAGTTTTAACAACTTTGTGAGTTACAGTTACAAACAAATAAAAATTTTAATTATCAGTATTACAACAAGAACAGTGTTAGTATTAAACTATTTATTACAATTACTGTAATGTTTTATAAAATCTGATCTATTGCATTAATTCAGCGCCGCAGATTTACACTATTTCCTAACTTTCTGATACTTTGGCTCGTTATAATCATGTAGTGTTCAACACCTAAAAAAAAGGTTGGGGTCGTTCGCCTTCGCTCAGATAATGTCATATATGGGCAAGCGCCCCCCCCCCCCCTCAGAATGAGCCGAGCCGAGGGGGCGTAAAAGTCACATTTGAAAAAAACTGTTTATTCGTTATTTTCTTCAAAACTTCCTTTTTTCAATGGAGCCATGCATTAAGCAATGCAAGAAAATGTTTGTTCAGTAACGATAAATTGGTTGCTGCAATTATCAGTAATACCAAATTCAAGAACAATAAAAGCACGGGGCAGGAATCCAGTGTCAATCATTCAATATAAACCCACTCTCAACATTTTTAAACGAGCTCGTCACTTCCCGTACTAACCACCATTTCGGTTCATGGTTGGTTGTTGAGCTAAAAAGTTTTGAGTTGTTGTCATGAAGTAGCGTATTCTTTGATCCAAAAAACTGCAGGTGACGATTTTGAAGGTGTGTAGCATTCGTTTTTCTCGTACATTACCGTTTAGCTCATACAATGCTGGCAGAGAAAGATTTTAATCAGTGCGTGTCAAAATGCATCAGCTCATTACTGGGTTCCGATGACTTCCTGTCATCGCTAGTTCGTGCTATTGTTAAGCCTGTAGTGCAAGCAGTCATAGTCGAGCTAAAATCTTCCATTGACTTAAATACAGAGGCTGTACACGAGATTAAGAATGAATTAAAGTTTGTCAAAGCCGAAAACCAACGTCTTGTTTCGGTCGCGACTAAAAAGTGTGATGACCTTGAGCAATACACGCAGCGCAACAATCTCCAGGTTTTCGGGATACCCGAAAGACGGGGTGAGGATTGTGACGCTCTCATGATAGATACGGTTAAAAATAAATTGCAGGTGATCATTACCAAAGAAGATATTGACCGTGCTCATCGCGTGGGCCCCAAGGGTAGCAACAACTCTGCCCGGCCCATTATTGTGAAATTTGTCTCATACCGGAAACGTGCTGAGGTGTTCCGTTGCAAAAGGAACTTAAAAAAACGGGAATTACGATCAGGGAGGACTTGACCACTGAGCAGCTCGCACTTCTTCGTGCCTCTATTGAAAATTTGGCATGAAGTCGGTGTGGACCATGGATGGCATCATCGTTGTAAATCGTGATGGGAACAAGATATTTCTACAGAACATGGACGATCTCTACCACATGCCAAGTCCCAAAACCGACAAAACTATCTCCTCAGATAATCCTGCTGCTGAACAGTCTACTAGCACTAAGACTTGAGATTTTCAGTTGAGAAATTCACTCAGTGATCTCCTGTAAGCTGGTATTTTTCTTTCCTCTGAATTGCTTTATGATGTTCATAATTCATCACCCATATTTCAGTCACTCGTATAACTGTGTTGGCATATTGCTTTGTGTTTGTTGGGATCTGTGTTTCCAGCTATTGTATTTCCTGCAGCAACACCTGCTTCCTCCCTTTTGCACTCTCCTACACTTACTGTAGCCAGTACCACTACGTGTATTTTTTTGTTATCTTGTTTGGTATGTGTCGCCCATCTCAATGTGATCCTTTTCCTTCCTTCAGTGTTGATGCTAAGCTCCCTTTCTCCTGCCTCAAGCAAAACTCCTATTGTTCTTCTTCTGAACTAATAGACAGTGTCGAAACTCTGATCACACATTGGCAATCATTTCACACTTATTGGTATAAATGCCCAAAGTTTCAATGCAAACTTCCCTCAACTTATAACTTTAACGGAGTCACTCCATGGTCTGCCTAGTATTATCGCCATCACAGAAACTTGGATAGAAAATGGTCAAGAGAACTTGTACGTTCTCCCTGGTTATGATAGTATTGGCAAAAATGAACACAAAAAAAGAATGATCATGGTGGCTAATGTTTTACGTGAATGACCACATCGATTTTAAACTACGAGATGATTTATGTTTGGAAACTAGCAGATATGTTGCACAGTCATTATTCATTGAAATTAATCATCAGGCACACAAAAATATTATTGTTGGTGTCGTCTATAGACAACAAGGCAATTTCACCGAGTTCAAAGAATGTTTAAGTAAGGTACTGACTAAGGCGTCTAAAGAAAACAAACTTTTGTATATCTTGGGTGATTTTAATATTAATCTTCTCGATTCAGACAATGATACACATGCATCTCGTTTTATTGATAGTGTACAATGTGCTGGCCATGCGCCCACCATCAAATTACCCACACGTATAACTAGCACATCATCTAGCCTGATTGATAACATTTTCTCTAACAATATCATTGACGCTTACTTTTCAGTCGTGCTTACTGAACCCATCTCAGATCATCTCATTACAGTTCTTACTACAAACTTTCCCCAAGGCTCTAAAACATATAGGCAATATGCTGAACAACTCGCTGGATATCGCTACTGCTTTTAATCACTACTGCTTTTAATTTTGTCACGGTTGGCCCTAACCTTGAAAAAAACATACCCACTGTTAATGATCTAAGCCACCCACCAACTCACTTTTTTTTACCCCAACGACTTCTCACAAGGTTTGTCAAATTATCAAAAATCTTTCCTGTACATCCTATGTTGGGAGTGATGGCATCTCAAGTAAAATTGTCAAAGATGTGACTGATAAAATTGCTCCTGTCTTGGCTTCCATTACTAACCTATCTTCAGAGCAAGGCCTTTTCCCATCTGAATTGAAAGCCGCTCGAGTTATACCTGTTCACAAAACTGGAGACAAGCTTGACATTAGCAATTATAGACCGATCTCGATACTGCCTGCTTTTTCTAAAATTTTCGAAAGAGTGGTCTATGGAAGACTGTATTCTTACCTCACCTCCAACAATACCCTTAGTGATCATTAGTTCGGCTTCCGTGCTGGAAAGTTAACTGATATGGCCACATTAACTTTCACACAAGATATCACATCTGCGTTTGAAAGCAACCTTTTCACTATTGCTGTCTTCATTGACCTTAAAAAAGCTTTCGACACTGTCAATCATGGAATCCTTCTCGACAAACTGTACCGTCATGGCATCTGTGGCACTCCCCATACTTGGTTCGCTAATTACTTATCTGACAGAAAACAATATGTGGACTGTTCTGGTGTCTGCTCTTCCACTGAAAAGATTACCTGTGGTGTACCAGAAGGCTCGATACTGGAATCCCTTCTCTTTCTACTTTATATTAATGACTTGCCAGTGGCCTCTACTGTTCTGAAAATGATCTTGTTTGCAGATGACACCACGATGTACCTTTCAGGAAAGAACATAGAAAATCTCAAAGATACCTTAAATTCGGAACTAAATAAAATTATGAGTTGGTTGAATCGCAACAGACTATCCTTAAACTTAGATAAGACACACTTCATGATCTTCCGACCCCATCAAAAACGGCGTAAAGATGACCATCCTGTTAATATGAATGGCGTCCATTTATCGGAAGTATTTCTACCAAATTTTTTGGTTTAACAATCGATAGTCACCTCAAGTGGAATTCTCATATAAATTATATTCCAAACCTTATCTCCCGAGGTACTGGCATCTTACACAAATTAAGTCCTACACTCCCGACATCATCACTAAAACTACTGTATTTCACTTTAATTCGCCCATATCTTAATTACTGTACCCTAGTGTGGATGAACACTGGGAAAATGAATAAACTTCGTTTACTCAAGCTCCAAAAAAAGCTATAAGATCTATTTTGCACCAACCCTCCAGGCTACATTCCCTACCACGTTTTAAACAACTTAAGATCCTACCAATTCATGATTTTGTATCGTATAAGGTTGGCCTATACTCATTTCAAAGCCTGCGTACCAATCCTAATTTTCTCAAGCGAAACTCCAATATTCACACTCACTTCACTCGAAGCTCATCTCGTCTTCATCAGGATTTTCATCGAACACAGTCAAGTGCCCGATCCTTAATGGGGCAAATCCCTTACATCTGGAATAATGTTCGTGGTGATTTAAAGAACTCAAACATTACTTTCATTTCTTTCAAGAAAAAGCTTCGTGATTACCTTCTTGCCAAAGCATCCATCGACATTGCCTAATTTAGTTCACTTCCCTATCTCTCCTGCCCGCTTGTCATGTTTTGTCACTCTCGTCCTGTTTTGTTCTTGTCCTCGTCTTCCTTTTTTCCCCTTCTTTCTTTGTTTACACTTGTCTCTCACTACGTTTTTTACTCATGCCTTTAAGATTATTTTGTATTTCGATATTTTTTTTCTCTAAACCTATTGTACGTGTGACTTGTACATACACACTAGCTAAATTTTGAAATTTTGTAAGCAAATTGTACGTTTGTCACTCTGTACGTATTGCTTTTTTACTGCATTACACATGCTGGGTTTGAAAAGACTACAATGTCTTAAGCAGTGTTTTTTCGTCATTTGTTATCTCGCCAATGTGAAATAAATGCCCATCTCTCTCTCTATCTCTCACTTGCCAGTCTCTATGGTAGACCCATTTTTTTAGTTTGGGGTTTGAGGCAGGGAATGTTTTGTGAATGGAGTAATAGAGTAATGGAGTGAATGGAGTAAGCATGGTGTCTGTCTGACTGTCTAGATTATACACATAGCGTGTGTGTTCGTACCCTGAACAGTACCAAATAGAGACAGACGGTTTTCATGATTGGATATAGCGACCCAAAATTAGTTTAAAAACACGGCAAATCAAAACATCGTTGCTTCTTTATAGCTAATAGGCTTTCTTGATGTAACTCGATGAGATTACAGTTGATTGTCACAATTAGACACTACATGAAAACATGCAACTGTAAAAACAAAAAGATTTCGTTAACGACATACATTAGATCATTTAAAATAGTCTCGACACCGTGTTGCATGGAAGAATATGCCTACTCTCGAATCAAATTGTCCTGGTTAGCTGCTTCTTACGAAATTCAAATGGCAGGTAAAAATAAAAATGACACCAAGGTCATTAGCACCAACCACAGTCACAGTGCAGTGATCCGTGTTACCACTGCGCCACACATTACAGAGGTGTTAAATAAGGGTGGGAGGGGGAAGTTGAAGCCAACTCCACTGAAAAAAATTTTCGTAACGAAATACAAACATATCAGCTAAGTATTTTAAAACATGCCCCCAATACGGAGTCATTCTTGTGTACACTACTGGCTGAAGAGGCGTAAATATATGCAGTTTGCCCCTCCCCCCCCCCCGAAAAAAAATTTTTTAAACCACTGGCGAGAGCGTGGATGAATGATCGGAAAGGTTTTTTTTTCTATCGCTTAAACATTTCATGCGCTAAGAAAAAAAACCCATGTGTGCATTCCTGAAAACCACAGAATTAACTTTTAGCGGCCTTAATATAATATAAATCAAAGTTTGTCGCAATAGCAACGGGTCTGGCAAGGACCGGGGGGTCGCGAACAGCCAGCCACAAATTATACGGTATTTTCTGTAAAATTAACATCTTTAAAAATAAGAAATTACTTATATTGAATTTCAACAATATGATAAAATTTAAAAACGAAATAAAACAATGGCCCGGAATGTGGAATAGACAAGGGTGGGGTGGGGGACACGAATGCCTTACCACCAAGGTTAGAACTGCCAGGGACACTTTGGTCCCCGATGGCATCACCAAACATATAGGTTTTTCAGGGGAAGGATGGCCAAGGTGCAGACAAGGGAATGTTTAAATAGGCCAATGAAGCTAAAAACTTTTTAAATCGTTGTAAACTTTTTAAAATTTTTTGTTGATTTAAAAAAGTAAAAAACAAATGCATCCTCATAATGGGATTTGTCATAATCAAATAGTTAAGAAAATATACATAAAGTTAAAAAAAAGTCTATTCACCACATAAGCGATTGATGGATGGGACACAGGATACCAATACTGGACCAGTGCTCGGAGGCGGGGGTCATAATGGTCTTTTAATAAATTTACTGAGGTCTTCATCAAGCAGTTCTCTCCTGAATTTTAAGGAGAGATTTTAATTTTTTCTCTCCTTAAGTTTTAATGATAATGATACGAGTTCTGTCAAGCATTCATTCACTCACAGAAGTTGGCTTAGTTTCGTTAGCAGATCAGTCACTTGAGGTCAAGTTTTTCAAATCATGCTGTACGTTCTTAAAATTCATTGAAACAAGCTTATCGGTGTGGTGCGACTTCAACCTCAATTTAAAAACGTCAACCTAGTCGGCTAGGTTTTCCATCCACAGCAGAGTTGACAATCGAAAATTCGCCAAGAGTTGTAAACATTCTTGCCTTTCTGGAATCTTGTGTATTTTTCCACCGTAAGTAAATGACAACCACAATATCTGGCTAAGACACTTAGTTCGCGTATAGTTTTTAAACATGTTATGATTCTGGCAGCGCATCACTCCATACATTCGTAAAGGTAGCTGAAAGATTTAGTTTGTAAAGGTAAGATGACTATTACAGTTTATCCAAATTTAGAACGCATGCTTCAAATTACTAACATATTTTGGTTACAGTTAATCTAAATATTAAATACATTGTTTCAGTAACCGTTTTGTTTTATAATAGAATTTTCTCAATTTCATCTGCGCACCCAGCTCCTCTGCGCCCCCCTGCGACTGCAGGTGCTGCAGCATTGTAGTTACGCCACTGAATTGCGCTCTTCTACAGGAGGCACTGCTAGACACGTGGCTTAACCGTCACTTCCGCATTGTCTACAGTTTGCGCTCCAGTGGTAAAATTGAGAAACTAGAATCTCTGTTCCGGAGTTTTGCACGCGGTGCTTGAACAGTAAGTCTAGCAAGTGAGTTATCCCATAACGAAAGTGTATTTATTAATCCAAGGTTTTAATATGACAAGAATGACGTCGTTCAACATTGCGCCCATTTTTGTTGTATTAACACAAATGCTCACTAGGAATTTAATCCTGTTATTGACTAGCCGAAACCGACTCTATTGTCACCATTTAGGGGAGTTTCCCTATAGGAGCCACCGCGTTTATTACCCAGAATATGATGTCATCCGAGGTGGTGTTGGCACCACTTCTGGGGGCCAGGCGTACATTTTCTATACTACTATCTGAACTGATGCTGTGATTTCAAAGGCAGCCCTTTCAAGCAGCCAGGGAAGCACTGCAAGTCCTCAGTGGTATCCTATGAGGGTTAAATAAAACAAGTAGTTCAGAGTCAAAAAGCTGAACAAATTTCTGATACTACAGTTTCTTCAACTGAATTCTAAGACAATGTTTCAAGAATTCTTGGTCTGGAATAACTAAACAGGTGATAGGAGATGGCATTTAAGCCCTGTGAAAAATTAGGCTATCTTGGAAAAGTGGTAAAGCTATAAACAATCCATCACTCTCCTATAGCACAGAATTATAATACTTTTTTTTACCAAACTGTTGCCAATTTGATTGACACAAGTCTACTTCAATTTTACCCTTTGCATGTAAACTGCAACATTGTACCCCTCCCCCAAATCCCAAAGTCTTTTTGAATACAATCAGCAGCTAAAAATGCAAGCATACCACAACTGTATAGGTTTGAACACTCGATCAAAGAAATAGAAAGTGCACGAAGCCCCCACTCACTACCACCACAGTTAACAAAGACGAGCATAAAACATTGCTTGAACACATTGAGCACAGACATCATAAACTGGGAGGGTATTCTGTGCACGAACAACCGTTTCTATAAAAACCTGGAAGCGGGGTTCAGTCTGGGAAATGGAGCTACTAATAATGCACGAAGGATGACCACGACTTGCATGGAAATTTGGATAAAAAAAGAGCAGGATCCACAACAAGGAAATTTTAAAATGAGTACGAATCATGTTTCCAAGATAAAAGTTATAATAATATTTTTTCTGTCCTCAAGAGGGCACACAAGAGATGAGCAGGGGTTGTTTTAGCAATCACTTTTGACTTACCCAATTTACAGGTTAAAACTCACTAGAAATGTTAATGTAAAATTTTAAAATGACAAAATGCCTTTAGTTTCCTAAACATAACTAACTAAAAGATCCATATATATTGATATTTCGTCAAGGGTTTTTTGTAAATTTGGTTAAAACGAACAATGCTCTGGTCCACTTGGTCTAAGGACTTTTTTAAAAGAAGCTACCTAATACGAAGACACAACATCCTCACTTAGGGAATTCCAAGCCGGAACAACTCTATGGGACAAATAAAACTTCATACAGTGAAATCTACACATTGGGAGAACCAATTTGAGGTTGTGACCATAGGTTTTATTATATGTTTGTCTGTCAAAGAGCGGCAGTTCAATTGGTACTGGATGATGTAGAATCTTGTACGTTAAGCAAATCCGCTTTTAGACGTCAAAGCTCTAACTTATCAAGGTGAAGTATCTTTAGACGTTCAGAATATGAAAAATCTCTTAGACCTGGAATTGTTTTTGAAAAACGTCTCCGCACGGACTCAACCTGGTCAACCTGGTCAAACGAAGGCAATTAAAAACTCGCCAGTAGTGTGGACTTATCAAATTGTTGATTGTTGTGTGGAGTTGAAAATTAAAACCCAAACAAACATACAAACACAAGGAGTTGAAAATTCATTACAAAAATTGATCCAAGATTGCATATGTTTAATTGATCGACATCATGTACGTGCTGTTAGTGTCACAGTTACTTAGGTATACAGGACATGCAGTCAATGTGATGTCAAGCTTCGCAGTTAAAGGGTTAAAAAGTAAAATTGTTAAAGATATAAGTGATTGTTAACTTTCACTGTCAACGTTTTATGTTAGTCTTTTGCAAAAAGTGACATTGTACCAGAGGAGTCGTCGTCAAACGCTATATCACGTTTCTTTCGTTGCGAAACTTCATTAAATTCCGTTGTATTCAGTTTGCCTGTAGTTGCATTGCTGTGTTTGCCGTGCCAGAATTCTGACCATCTTCTTTGAACTCGTGCAACGAATGTCTCGTTAGTAATGTTTGCTTGATCTGAACCTGAGGGAGAAAGGGGAAAAGAGTAAATTTTATGAACTCACCAAGACAGTAAACGCTCGTAGAGCTCACTGGGCAAGAGCCAACATAAAAATAGTGAAAGTTGAAAATCTCGCCCTATTCGTCGAATGTGTCGTAATATTACGCCAGTTTACAGTGTGGCTCTCAACGTGGGTTGATCAAGGATGAGGTGAATACAACGATGGATCTTCACTCCAGCTCATGACCGTATATTAAACTCGCACAAAATCATCTGGAAGGTCGAAATGCAGTTTATTCATCAGTGAGCATCCAAGTGCTTGCTGTCTTGATCCTATCTTCCTACGAACGCCTGCCACGATGAAGCATGCAACGCTAGGTCGCTGCATGCACTACCGCCATGGTAGTGGAAGATCTAGTTATCCTTCATCAACCCCATCGTTTTATTTATTAGCCAAATGCATTAGATAAACTGCACCAGTTTGCATCCCCTAGTTTTGCATGAGGCAAGAATTCCTTCGGTCTCGTCTCGATATTAACTATCAAGGTCTTAGGCATTGAAAAATGGTATCGGCCTCATCAAGACAAGTCTCGCAGATACTGCAACGTAGAACCCCGGGAATCCCAATTTTGGTTTTAGTTTTGAGTTCATGCGATGCACCAGTGTTACAAGGTAATTCCACGTGAACATGACGCTATTTTCTAGTATACTGTAGTCAATTTTTTGACAGACAATTGGAGTTCACATATGTCAAGAAGGAAATGATAAATCGTTAATGATAATGAAAATAAATAGTTGGGAATTAGCTAAAGGTGTGGCATCAAATGTGTTTCGTTTTTAGAAAGCATAGATGAACATAGTGCTGAATGAATAAATAGCACCAGTTTTTTTACTCGGGACATGCAACACTTAGTCGTAACCAAAGACAACTTCGAACCTTCAGTCTGGTCTCATCCGTGGGGCTACTGGTCTTGTTTCGTATTTTAACCTACTTGCCTCGGTCTTGGCCTGTACTTGAGACAAGACTTATGTAAAATAATTAGGTTGAGTGAGATTTTTAACTTCCAATATTTTTGTCATTACACTGGGCTATAAAAATGTAGATAATAGTACTTTTTATCAAACTAGATGCACCCTAAATGCACTGCCCTAGTAAATTTATACCTACCTACCCAAATCCCTTCTACACCGTCTCACCCCTTGGATAACTGAGAATAGAGATCTACTGTCACACGTTTATAACGTATAGAGGTATAGAGGCCTGTATGTCGCTTTAAGGTTTTTTTTTTAAATAGTGAAATTGTTAAGTGTGATGCCAAACCCGGGCCTACCCGGGCATGTGCTTAGGTAAAAATGGGGTTTTACCCCTTAAAGTAGTTTTTATTTAGCCTAAAATACTGACCTGAATTTTATCATGCTTTACAATTTTGGAAATGTTACCCGTTCCAAACATGAAAATTCAACAATCCTGGTCTTTGCAAGCTCCCTGCGGCCAATGACCACCGTTAAACGCTGCCCCTTTTACGCTTAGAAGTCTCAGTTTGTCTCACCGTACCAAACGGTTCGACGCAGGAGGAGGGCGGGTTCCAACTGGTAAGTATTTTAGGTTAAGTAAAAAATACTTTTAGGGGTAAACCCCGTTTTTACTGCTAGCCTAAAATACTTATCTGTATTTTGTATATGCTGACTTTGTCATACCTAGAAGGTGGCGTCGAAACCTCACTCTTGCAAGGCCACTCTCCGAACCCACAACAGGTATACCCGTATGAAGTCAAAAGATCCCCACTGGCCTAGTGATCTGGTGAGTAGTGAAAGATTCCCTTACCTTACCTTTTCTTTACCACTTTACCTGCTGTCATGAAGAGGATATCCCTGCTCCCGGATGAAGAGGTATCCACTCCTCATAGATAGTGGGCGATGAAGGTGTTGCGGCTCCTCCACCAACCTGCTTCCAGTACTTCTGATAACGGTGTCACTGTGGTGAAAGCCTAGTCTGGGTTCAGACGATGTCTCACCACGTGAACACTATCCAGACGAGTAGAGGCAAGGAGAAAGCCGAGCATTGCGAGGCATCGTCTGGGCAATCGCCCGGGAAAACCTACTGATTTTAGTTATGCGTGACGAAGGGTCACATAACCGATAGGAGGTGCTTGTTTAAAAGTGGGGGTCAGGGGTAGGGTTTTCTTCTTATGGCCTAGGGCCTCAAACCTCTCCCTCGCTTGTTAGGGTAACCAAACCGAAACAAACACGGAGGGCAACAAAATCCCAACTAAACCACTCCTGCCTGCACGAAATGAGTTTGAATATTATAGTGCAAACGAATTATTAACAACAATGGCAGAAGATGACTGTTATATAAGAAAACGGTTGTACACCTGCTGGCCGAAATTTTTTTTTTTTTCATATTTCGGACTTTTTTTGAGGTCGAGAACTCTTCGCAACCGCCTTCAGTTCGTTTGTGTGACATGTGCTAACAAATTAAAACGTCATTTAGACTGCCAAAAAAAAAGAGATTTAGTATGGATTGAATCGGTGGTCAAAAATGGGAGTCTCGGCAAAGGCGAATGTCCTTAACACAAAATGTTTCGGCAAAACGTTGTACTTGCACGGAACTCTACCTACAAGAAGAAACGGATGCAACCACCGATTCTGTTCCATCTGCTGACCAAATTTGTGTGAAGTGCTCGATAATAATTTCTGTGCTTTGATTTTTAAATATTGCCTCCATTGCTGCAATCAGACAATGACTGAAAATAGTAAAGGTTGTCCTAAATGATGCCACGCAAATTTTGCACAGATATTTTCCCCAAAAAATGTGGCCCCCCCTCCCTCATTTTCGTTACCAACAGAAATGGTTAACTTTTCAAATTATTTTTTCAGATATTCTAGAAATTGGGAAGTCTGATAGAAATAAATGGAAGTCGGGTAGAATAAAATATTTAGTAATACTTTACATAAAATACATTATAAAAAACTTGTTTCTTTGTATAGTAAATAAAAATAGTGACGTCACTTATAACTCCACATCCCTTTTGTCTGAAACTAACACTTTCAGTAATCTGTAAGACATTATTTTATGGATGGACACAAATGCAGTGGAAATAATATTTTTTTTCTCAATGTATATTTGAGTTCTAGTTGTGGCCTCTAAAGAGCACTGTTGTTGTAATTAACAATAAAACTCGTACAATTTTTTAGCAGGCTATACAAGGTGATTCAAAATCCAGTTTATAAAGAAATTTAGTAATTACTTAGAAATGAAACCGTATTTCTGGATTCAGAATCCAATTTTTAGTCCAAAAAAAATGGCTTTATCGAATCGTGTAGGAAGCTTTACCATCACATTTTCTCACAGTATCAAACAATTGAAAGCTTGTTCCTGACATTACTGTGCTGTATTGTCTGTCCTACCCGCTCGACAGCAGCTGCTTCGATTACCCCTTCAGTCACCGTGTTATTTCTCCTGCACAGCGCGCGCCAATCTCGATGCTGACGTCAGGCGTAGCTGTCAATCAAAAAACCGACTCTGACGCAGCACCACACCAAAATTGATGCGGTGGTCAGGCGATTGCCCAGACGCTGTTTTCCCCTCGCTCGTGTGTTCGGCTTCCCTGTTGTGCAAAAACAGCGTCTGAACCCAGACTAGTGAATACCCAGGAGGTCGCCATGGCTCGGACTTCATGAGCGTTAATTATACTCAGTGTTGGCTTGTTCCTGGTGTGGTGTGCTCCCTCGATGGTCCTGCAGATCCATCTACCAATGAGGCCCGGTGATACCGGGTCGTGTGTAAGGTTCCAGCCGTCTGTTGCTAGTTTCACAAATAACGTAACCCACGGCCTGTCCTCTCGCTGTGGTGGCCCTTTGGCCGTTTTCCCTTTGACGAACTCACCTATCCAGGCAGCCCAGTTCTATCATTGGTGCCAACGCAGAAACTATGATAGGGGATGGAACTTCATCTGGTTTCAATGTTTTGGCTCTGAAATCCGTGTAAGCTAAAAACGAGATTCGCGACCAGTCACTATTAGCCCTCAGGAAGTCTTTGCCCCAGGCCAGTGCGGCTAACTCGCTCTGTCGTGACGCGGTGGCCACTGCCAACAGGAAGACTGTTTTCTTGGAAGGTGTTCAAACGACGCCGCATACTGGCTAGGCATTGAAGCACACTTGGGAGATCCCATTTAGGGCAAAGTTTCTGTACCTTAGGGCGAAGCACACAGAATGATTGAATGATGTGTGAATCCACGGGGCTGTCTGCCAAGACCCTGTCCCCCGATAGAGTCAGCACCGAGTTGATGGCCGCCCTGTACCCCTTGATGGTACTAGGGGCCAGCCCTTGGTTAAAGACAGTTTAGCAACTCACACAGTTCTTGAGGTAATGGATGTCGCACATTGATGTTGTTAGTACGACACCATTCGACCCATCCCCACCATTTGCCTTCGTAGACCAATTTTGACGAATGGCGATGACATTCCACCATAGCGTTAGACACTCCTTCGGAGAACCCTCCATTAACGAACTCGTACTTCACAACCTCCAAGCGTAAGGTGCAGGACCCTGGGGTTTGGGTGAAGGGTCTCGCCGTGGTGTTATGTTAGGATGTGAGGGTAGTTCGGGAAGGACACCGGAGGTTCCGATTTAGGATCTACAGTTCCACAGACCATGGCGCCGCTTCCCACCACTGGGCGATTAGGGTGAATTCGCCTGTTGACTACCTTATTTTGTTGAGGACCTGTTGCAGCAGCTTGAACGGGAAACAGGTACGCAAACAGGTTGTCCCATGACATGCTGAGGCTGTCCGTCGTCACCGCACAGTCATACGGGTAGGGCGACACGAACAAGGGAAGTTGAGTGTTTGCTCGTATCGTGAACAAGTCCACTGTTGGTGCACCCCATCGCCTAAACAGGCTCAGCATATCCTTACAGAGGCCCTCCTGAGAGCCGTCCAGGTAGTAGTCTCTTCTATGACGAACTCAATTAAATAGCACACGTGACCCCCAATTGATGGTGTTTGTATGGCATTCCGAAGCCTTGCATAAAAGTTTTACTGCGTTGTCCACTGACTCCATGTCTCGATTCTCCGGGGCTACTGCTAAGAAGTCTTTCAGCTTGTCTGTAGCCACCAAGTACGCAAGGTCTGCAGTAGAGTTCGCGCGTAGGCTGGCCTGTAGCACCTTCTCTTCTTCATACTGAGCCGTAGCTACTTTCACCCACTGTGGCCGGGGTATGGAAGACTCCATGTCCACTTCACATTCTGCGGCTACATATTCTATTTCCTTGAATGTCTTAAACCGACCCACTCTCAGTGCACCC